>SJYT01072907.1:0-67362 GCA_006410635.1 Cephalophus harveyi | reverse complement strand
GGCCTTTGACTGTGTGGATCACAATAAACTGTGGAAAATTCTGAAAGAGATGGGAATACCAGACCACCTGATCTGCCTCTTGAGAAATCTGTATGCAGGTCAGGAAGCAACAGTTAGAACTGGACATGGAACAACAGACTGGTTCCAAATAGGAAAAGGAGTACATCAAGGCTGTATATTGTCGCCCTGCTTATTTAACTTATATGCAGAGTACATCATGAGAAACGCTGGGCTGGAAGAAGCACAAGCTAGAATCAAGATTGATGGGAGAAATATCAATAACCTCAGAAGAGCAGATGACACCACCCTTATGGCAGAAAGTGAAGAGGAACTAAAAAGCCTCTTGATGAAAGTGAAAGAGGAGAGTGAAAAAGTTGGCTTAAACCTCAACATTCAGAAAACGAAGATCATGGCATCTGGTCCCAACACTTCATGGGAAATAGATGGGGGAACAGTGGAAACAGTATTAGACTTTATTTTTTGGGGCTCCAAAATCACTGCAGATGGTGACTGCAGCCATGAAATTAGAAGATGCTTACTTCTTGGAAGAAAAGTTATGACCAACCTAGACAGCATATTGAAAAGCAGAGACTTGACTTTGCCAACAACGGTCTGTCTAGTCAAGGCTATGGTTTTTCCAGTAGTCATGTATGGATGTGAGAGTTGGACTGTGAAGAAAGCTGAGTGCTGAAGAATTGAAGCTTTTGAAGGTGTGGTGTTAGAGAAGACTCTTGAGAGTCCCTTGGACTGCAAGGAGATCCAACCAGTCCATTCTAAAGGAGATCAGCCCTGGGTGTTCTTTAGAAGGAATGCTGCTAAAGCTGACACTCCACTACTTCGGCCACCTCATGCAAAGAGCTGACTCATTGGAAAAGACTCTGATGCTGGGAGGGATTGGGGGCAGGAGGAAAAGGGGACAACAGAGGATGAGATGGCTGGATGGCATCACTGACTCGATGGGCATGAGTTTGAGTGAACTCTGGGAGTTGGTGATGGACAGGGAGGCCTGGCATGCTGCGATTCATGGTGTCGCAGAGTCGGACACGACTGAGCGACTGAAGTGAACCATGTAGCAGAGTAATCTTTCCTCCTTTTATTCAAACTGAGACTCATATTGACTAAGTGTATTTTAAACATTTATCCATTATCAACTGGCTTATGTATGTCTGTGTGTTATTTGTGCATTCGCTGCTCAGTCATGTCCAACCCTTTGTGACCCCATGAAATGTTGCCCACCAGGCTTCTCCATCCATGGAATTTTCCAGGCAAAAATACTGGAATGGATTGCTATTTTTCTTCTCCATGGTATCTTCCCAACCCTGTGTTTGAACTTGGGTCTCCCAATTGCATACAGACTCTTAACCATCTAAGCCACTAGGGAAGATGTGTATGTCTAAGGCAGGGTTATAACCTCTCACTTGAGAATCCTTAGGGTACTGAAGAATTGTTCAAAGATCTTATTAATGCATTAAAGCTGAATACTGTACAAAAGAAGTAAAACAAAGAAGGCGGTGTTAAAGAATTGATGCTTTTGAACTGTGGTGTGGGAGAAGACTCCTGAGAGTTCCATGGACTGCAGGGAGATCCAACCAGTCAATCCTAAATGAAATCAACCCTGAATATTCATTGGAAGGACTGATGCTAAAGCTGAAGTTCCAATACTTTGGCCACATGATACAAAGAGCTGACTCACTGGAAAAGACCTTGATTCTGGGAAAGATTGGAGGCAGAAGGAGAAGGGGACAACAGAGGATGAGATGGTTGGAGGGCATCACTGACTCAATGGGCATGAGTTTAAGCCAACTCCAAGTGACAGTGAAGGACAGGGAAGTGTGGCATACTGCAGTCCATGGGGTTGCAAAGAGTCAGAAACTACTGAAAAACTGAGGAACAACAGTTCAGTTCAGTCACTCAGTCATGTCCCACTCTTTGCGACCCCATGAATCACAGCATGCCAGGCCTCCCTGTTCATTACCATCTCTCAGAATTCACTCAGACTCACATCCATCGAGTCCGTGATGCCATCCAGCCATTCATCCTCGGTCATCCCCTTCTCCTCCTGCCCCCAATCCCTCCCAGCATCAGAGTCTTTCCAATGAGTCAACTCTTCACATGAGGCGGCCAAGGTACTGGAGTTTCAGCTTTAGCATCATTCCTTCCAAAGAAATCCCAGGGTTAATCTCCTTCAGAATGGACAGAAGAACAACAGCAACAAATATATAAAATTTTCTGTGCTTTTGATTCTCTTATCCTTTGCCTTCCCATTCACAAGAATTCACAGTTTTACACATACTCTCAAAGGAGTCTATGGCCTCACAGAAAATTAGGAACCTCCATACCGAACTTGGCAGGATAGAGGCAAAGCTGTTCATTCCATAGGAGAGTAGGAGGTTAACAGGTTGCAATGTAGATTGGGAAGATTTTCTTCCAAACTCTACCCTTATTTCTTAGTGAATTTAGGCTGCTGTAACAGAAAAGGCCCTTCCAGGTCTCTTAAAATGGATTTCCACAGTGCCCTAGAAGTCAAAAAAGTTCTTATTTACTGCCTCTCCTCACTCCTTTGGGGAATCTTCCTCCCACTCCAGTCCACTGCCCAAAGCTTATCAGTAGAGCTGTGCCCCAGGCTGTGTACTGGTGGGGTGAAATGCCTCAAGCAAATCCAGAATTAAAAAGTTCCACAGGGAGTGTCCCTGGGAGGATTAAGGAAATAGGACTCTGATTTCCCCTCTAGCAACAATCCTGTTTCCCCACCAACCCTTCAGGGTAAGGAGGGAAGCTCTGTATGAATTAGAATCTCAAAGCAAGTCTGCCAACCAGGTCCACAGTAATTGTCATCCCTTTCTGTTTTAGGAAAAGAAAACCTCATTTCTGACTTTCCCCTAGACTACAGCTCTCATTCCGCCCCCATTCACCTGAGCTAATGCAGTACAAAGTTGCCTTTTTCTCCCACTTCAGATGTTTGTCCTTTATTTGGCTTCCCTCTAGACAGGCACTGATTTTCCATGAGTGTAAGGTGAGGGGAGGAAGAGGAGACATTATACTAATATAGTTCTATCTCTTCTTTCTCTTAGAGGGGCAAATGCCAGTTCTCAGGAAGGCTCTTCCACAAGGCTTTTAAACACCTGAACTGCTCCTTTGAGGATCAGTGAATGTGGAACACAGTTTTAGACTATAAAATGTGGAAGTAGAAGCAAAGTAAAGTTTGCAAAATGCACCCTGTTAAACTGAGATTGGAGAGTCACTTGCCTTGATTCATAGCCGGTCCTCATTTGACCTCAGTCCCAGGTGCCACAGTGGTAAAGAATCAATCTGCCAGTGCAGGAGATGCAAGAGATAAGGGTTCAATCCCTGGATCAGGGAGACCCCTTCTAGTAGGAAATGGCCCTTCACTCCAGTATTTTGGCCTGGGAAATCCCATGGACAGAAAAGCCTGGCAGGCTACAGGCCAGGGGGTTGCACAGAGTCGGAAATAGCTGAGTGACTAAGCACACACACACTCAAAATCTCATCTGTTTCCAAGTCTGAGAACTTTAGGTGTCACAAAAGACTGATTTTGATAATATCAATGACCCAGGGGAACATTCCAGTAGAGTGTGACATTCTGAGTCCAGTGATCAAATGGGCACAGTTTCCAGAGGGGATCAATAGGCCCTTAGCCTAGCATTCCAAGTTCTCCAGTAGCTCTCTGCTGTGATGAAGAACTATGAAGTAGAAATACTTTTATCAAATCCTTTGGGAAACAATAAGTTTTAGAGAAAAGACAACCTCTGGGAGGATGAATATTTGCTTTAACCTATTAGTTACAGTTCAAGAACTATTCCTATTTGCATCCTCTGGCCCTATTTACCTCTCACCAGAAGATCCTGGCAGGAAATCTAGGGCCCATATGGGCACCTTATGTTTTGCGGTATTTGCAGCCATTTTTCCCTGTAGATATTTTTCCATATCTGAAGCTATGGAGTCATTTAAAATATGGGCAAGTTTACACTTAGGAAGAAGATTAAATAAAGTATCTATGGTGAGATAATATTGTTGGATTACACATGTATTCTCACCGAATTTATTTGGATTAGGGTGAATATATGCAAATTGAATATGAATTGTGACAAAATGATCAAACTGACTGAAATATATTCCATATAAATAATGTTTTTGATCCCAATTTATTTCTTAAGTATTTACTTACCCCGTACCATGAACTGTACAAAAAAGAAGTTCACGACCCAGATAATCACAATGGTGTGATCACTCACCTAGAGCCAGACATCCGGGAATGTGAAGTCAAGTCGGCCTTAGGAAGCATCACTACAAAGAAAGCTAGTGGAGGTGATGGAATTCAAGTTGAACTATTTCAAATCCTAAAAAATTATATTGTGAAAGTGCTGCAATCAATATGCCAGCAAATTTGGAAAACTCAGCAGTGGCCACAGGACTGGAAAAGGTCAGTTTTCATTCCAATCCCAAAGAAAGGCAATGCTAAAGAATGCTCAAACTACCACACAATTGCACTCATCTCACATGCTAGTAAAGCAATGCTCAAAATTCTCCAAGCCAGGCTTCAGCAATACATGAACCGTGAACTTCCAGATGTTCAAGCTAGTTTTAGAAAAAGCAGACAAACCAGAGATCAAATTTCCAACATCTGCTGGATCATGGGAAAAGCAAGAGAGTTCCAGAAAAACATCTATTTCTGCTTTATTGACTATGCCAAAGCCTTTGACTGTGTGGGTCACAATAAACTGTGGAAAATTCTGAAAGAGATGGGAATACCAGACCACCTGACCTGTCTCTTAAGAAACCTATATGCAGGTCAGGAAGCAAGAGTTAGAACTGGACATGGAACAACAGGCTGGTTCCAAATAGGAAAAGGAATATGTCAAGGCTGTATGTTGTCACCCTGCTTCTTTAACTTATATGCAGAATACATCATGAGAAACGCTGGGCTGGAAGAAGAACAAGCTGGAATCAAGTTCGCCGGGAGAAGTATCAATAACCTCAGATATGCAGATGACACCACATTTATGGCAGAAATTGAAGAAGAACTAAAGAAATTCTTGATGAAAGTGAAAGAGGAGAGTGAAAAAGTAGGCTTAAAGCTCAACATTCAGAAAATGAAGATCGTGACATCCGGTCCCATCACTTCATGGCAAATAGATGGGGAAACAGTGGAAACAGTGGCAGACTTTATTTTTGGGGGATCTAAAATCACTGCAGATGGTGGCTGTAGCCATGAAATTAAAAGACGCTTACTCCTTGGAAAGAAAGTTATGACCAACTTAGACAGCATATTAAAAAGCAGAGACATTACTTTGCCAACAAAGGTCCATCTAGTCAAGTCTAGGTTTTCCCAGTAGTCATGTATGGATGTGAGAACTGGACTATAAAGAAAGTTGAGCACTGAAGAATTGATGCTTTTGTACTGTGGTGTTGGAGAAGACTCTTGACAGTCCCTTGGACTGCAAGGAAATCCAACCATCCCATTCCTAAAGGAGATCAGTCCTGGGTGTTCATTGGAAGGACTGATATTGAAGCTGAAACTCCAATAGTTTGGTGATCTGATGAAAAGAGCTGACTCATTTGAAAAGACCCTGATGCTGGGAAAGATTGAGGGCAGGATGAGAAGGGAATGACAGAGGATGAGATCACTTGATGGCATCACCAACTCAATGGACATGAGTTTGGGTAAATTCCAGGAGTTGGTGATGGACAGGGAGGCCTGATACGCTGTGGTTCATGGGGTCGCAAAGAGTCGGACATGACAGAAAGACTTAATTAAACTGAACTGGACTACTATGGCTCAGCTCTAGGAAGTTTAAGAAATCCCCAAATTTGTAGACATGGTGAATCATCTCCTCAAAGAGTTATCACTCTACTCTTTTCTTTTAGAGGAAAGAAACTATATAAAAATGGTCAACTTTTGTGTAATCACAAAAGAGTCAAAATTACTTCTAAGAATATTGGTGTCCTAAACTCAAGTTCAGCAAATACCTGAACTTTTATATATATAAACACATATACTAAGTTTGTTTTTTTTTTTTGATGGTGGAGTGCAATTTATTACATTGGTGGGCCCAAGGCAGAGTCTTCTCTTAGCCAAGGACCCTGACCAGTTTTTGTGAAAACCTTATATACCCTAAGTGTACGTGCTCAAACCCGTCTCCCCAAATTCTCTAACTAGTCTGAACAAAAGAAGTGAAGATGCTCAGTCATGCTCGACTCCTAGCGACCCCGTGGACTGCAGCCTACCAGGCTTCTCCGTCCATGGGATTTTCCAGGCAAGAGTACTGGAGTGGGTTGCCATTGCCTTCTCCACTAAGTTGATTTATAACTACATCCTCAATGGTTGGAGCATCTTAATTAATGATGATGTTACCCCCTTTAATAAAGAAAACCAAATTACAGGAACTTGAAACTGTCATTAGCTTTATGTCTGACTCTAAGTATTTTCTTAAAGCCTTTACACCTTTTGGAATAGGAGCACACTAAGGCATATACACTAGGTTAAGGTATATTTGAATACAGTGCTGCCAAAATAACTGTAAAGGATCTGAAGGCATATCCCTCTTCACGTTAAGTTAATTTACTTCTTAATGTCCTCTCCTGATTTAATGTGACATTAGGGCTGAGATAAGAACTTGATTAGACTGGTAGTGGAAGATCTTGATCATATTTCTAACATGATCTTTCTAACATGCATGGGTAATGGTCTGGAAGGGCAATACACTTCTAGGGTGACTGAGGTTAAATAACTACCAGCATGACAAAATGGTGGCTTGGAATTCTCACAGGTTGAATTTTTTTTTTTTTTGGGGGGGGGCAGTATTATTTTCACACTGCTGAGTTTGTGGATTAAGATCATACCAATTATTTGAGTATCTCTCTACAGTTTCTCTGTGGCTCAGATAGTAAAGAATCTGCCTGCAATGTGGGAGACATGGGTTTGACCTTTGGGTTGGGAAGATCCCCTGGAGAAGGGAATGGCTCCACTCCAGTATTCTTTCCTAGAGAATATCATGGACAGAGGAGTCTGGAAGGCTACAGCCTACAGGGTCGTAAAGAGTCGGACACGATTGAGGATTAACACTGTTAGTGTTTTCAATCTCTCAGCTGGCATTTTTTTTTTTTTTTAACAGCTGGCAAATTTTAATGCTGCTTTTGACAGCAGAGTACTCATGTCACTCTGTCTAGGTCTTTCATTTTCCCCTGCCCAAACTTCCATATTGTAAAGAAGCTTTCTGACTCTCTTGTCACTTTATTGGCTTAAAGATGAAGCATGTTGAAGAGGTTGACTATGAAGAAAGCTGTAAGAGTGAATCCTATCTAGGTTGAGAAAAAATAATAAAATGATTGAAGAGTAACTGATAATTTCTTATCTAACCTATCTTCTAAAAAGAAAGAAAGAAAGAAACTAAACTTAGAACAAAAGACCAGTGATGAGAAAATAAGAAGTTCTCACCTGTATTGGCTCTTTAAGTCGATAGATCAGTGAGGCAAGGGTTGAACTGAGCAAAGAGGCTGTGATCTCTGAATGTGGCTCCATCACTGGAGGTGAGGGGAGAAGGGTGAGTCCACCATCCAAGACCTACCTCAGAAAGTCAGAGCAAGACCAAAGCCAAGCCTACCTCAGAACATGTTGAACTTAATGCAACCTGGGAGAGCTTCTCCACTTCACTGTTCCAGTTCATTTCAGTTCAGACACTCAATCATGTCCATTTCTTTGTGACCCCATGGACTGTGGCACACCAGGCTTCCCTGTCCATTTCAAACTCATGTACATTGAGTCAGGGATGCCATCTAATCATCTCATCCTCTGTTGTCCCCTTCTCCTCCTGCCTCCAGTCTTTCCCAGCATCAGGGTCTTTTTCAATGAGTAAGTTCTTTAATCAGGTGGCCAAAATATTGGAGCTTCAGCTTCAGCATCAGTCCTTCCAATTAATATTCAGGACTGATTTCCTTTAGGATTGACTGGTTTGATCTCCTTGCCATCCAAGAGACTCTCAAGAGTCTTCTCCAGCATGACAGTTCAAAAGCATCAATTCTTCAGTGCTTAACTTTCTTTATGGTCCAACTCTCACATCCATACATGACTACTGGAAAAACCATGACTTTGTATGGACCTTTGTCAGCAAAGTAATATTTCTGCCTTTTGATATGTTGTCTAGGTTTGTCAGAAGTTTTCTCCCAAAGAGCAAATGTCTTTTAATTTCATGGCTGCAGTCACCATCTGCAGTGATTTTGGAGCCCAAGAAAAGAGTCTGTCATTGTTTCCGTTGTTTCTTCATCTATTTGCCATGAAGTGATGGGACTGGACGCCATTCTCTTAGCTTTTAGAATGCTGAATTTTAAGCCAGTTTTTTCGCTCTCCTCTTTCACTTTCATCAAGAGGCTCTTTAGTTCCTCTTCGCTTTCTGCCATAAGGGTGGTGTCATCTGCATATCTGATGTTATTTATATTTCTCCCTGCAATTTTGATTCCAGCTTGTGCTTCATCCAGTCCATCATATCTCATGATGTACTCTGCATAATTTAAATAAGCAAGGTGACAATATAGAGCCTTTACATACTCCTTTCCCAATTTGGAATCAGTCTGTTGTTCCATGTCCAGTTATTTATTTATTATAAATTTAAATTTATTTATTTTATTTTTTAATTTTTTTAATTTAAATTTATTTATTTTAATTGGAAGCTAATTACTTTACAATATTGTATTGGTTTTGCCATACATCAACATGAATCCACTACGGGTGTACACGTGTTCTGTTGCTTCTTGACCTGAATACAGATTGCTCAGGAGGCAGGTAAGTTGATCTGATAGTCTCATCTCTTTAAGAATTTTCCACAGTTTGTTGTGATCCACACAAAGACTTTAGAGTAGTCAATGAAGAAGAATAGATGTTTTTCTGGAATTTTCTTGCTTTTTATATGATCCAAAGGGTGTTGGCAATTTGATCTCTGGTTCCTCTGACTTTATAAATCCAACTTTAACATCTGGAAATTCTCTGTTCTGTTGAAGCCCAGCTTGGGAAATTTTGAGCGTTACTTTGCTCGCATGTGATTGCAATTGTGCGGTAGTTTGAACATTCTTTGGCATTGTCTTTCTTTGGGATTGGAATGAAAACTGACTTTTTCCAGTCCTGTAGCCACTGCTGAGTTTTCCAAATTTGCTGGCATATTGAGTGCAGCACTTTCACAGCATCATCTTTCAGGATTTGAAACAGCTCAACTGGAATTCCATCACCTCCACTAGCTTTCTTTGTAGTGATGCTTCCTAAGGTCCACTTGACTTCACACTCTAGGATGGCTGGCTCTAGATGAGTGATCACACCATAGTGTTTATCTGGCTTATTAAGATCTTTTTGCATAGTTCTTCTGGTAACTTCTTCTGTTTATTTCCTTGCATACTGTGACCAAGTCATTCTCACATGTAAAAGCCAGCTTACAAACAATTAACAAACAGCCTACAGTGATGAGAAACTGAAAAATCATAAGTTGACTTTTTCACTGAATTTCCATTTCTACAACCCTATTTTCCCCTGTGTTATTGAGGTTTGTTTCATTTAAAAATAAGTTATGAAACATGTCTCAGGCTCTTAACATGTCTCAGGCTCTTCAGCCTTTTGATATGTACTATAGTAGATATAAGTACAAATAGGGTGTGGTCCTTCATCACAGAGAAATGGAGAGATATACGTGATTTAACAACATTTCTAGTGCCAGTTTTTAAGCCGAGATGAACCAAGTGGGTGTGCTACCTGCAGGGCACAGGAGAAGTTAGAGGAGATTGATGGGAACAGTACTGATCCAAGGGGTTCCAGGATCTAATCATAAGAGGAGGAGCATTTAGTCATGGCAGTGGAGTTAGCATCACTGGGGTGCCAACTGGGAATGCTAGTGCAACACATCAAGAATAAAGGGTGAGGCAAGGTGATGCTAGAAAGGAGAGAATGAGCAGTGAGAGCTGAAATGATCAAAGGCAGGCTGGAATACAGCACGCACACACACAAAAATTGGGTCAAGACCAATGGTTCAGAACTAACTCTGTGAACAGCAAGAGAGAGCCAGAGAGCTCCTTTCATGTGATGCCCAGTGTGTGGCCCTGGTGTGAGAATGAAGGCTTACAGCAATCATTAAGGGCTGAAGCAAAGCACATTTATAATGTGGGCTCAAGGAACAGCACATATCATAGGGTGAATAATCATTATAAATATTAAAGCACATTATTGTACTTTTTAAAATAATTTACCAATTGATTAATACATGTGTCCTATGCAGGAAAAAATTGATAATGATTAAATAATTCAAAAACCTTGATTTATCTGCATGTTTTGTCTGTAATAATTCTCCTTTTATGCCTTGCTTGTCAATCAGAAATCATATTCCTGGGGCCTTGTCCCAAACTGTCATACTTCTCTGCTACTGCAGGATATTTTCTTGCTGTGTTTACTCCTCTTACCAATTCTTACCTATATGCTACAGTCTTCATAAATAGATGACAACTGATGTACTGGGTCGGAAACCTTAGGTTTTTCCCAGATTATAACTTGTTTTGCTCCCTTTTTAAAAATTTTCTATATTGAAAGATTGGCAAACAAACCCCTTTTAAGGATTGTGCTAGATCTACAATGCCCTAGAAAACCACGTTGAGCATTGTCCAGTTACTTAGGCCTTATTCATTCTTGACCCCAGCTTTCTTCAAAATACTAAGTCCTGGCTGGATCTTCTCCTTTATGTATATTCCTAATTTGCCATTCAAATTTTGAAATTCTTTGTTAGATAAACATCACTCTGTCCTTTCTCCATCGATCTCAGCATTTTCCACATTTAAAAATCAAATTGCAAGGCTATCTTAATTAATGATACTCCCAATTATGAAGAATTATAAGCAATTCTATTTACAGGTGATGCTACCACATTTGCTCAACCAAACAGTATATCACCAACACAAGCATTGTACAGACTTCAGTGCATTAAACTGAATTAGCCTTGTAAAATTACTTTCTCCACACCTTTCTTAGGTGGGAAGATAATAGGTAGACATGAAAAGTTAGATAATAATACAAGAAATACAGTATGAACAATGCAAGTAGTATGTGATTAATTAGAGAGCACGTAAAGCAGTAAGTCTTACAGTTTAGAAGAGAGATTAATCATGATGGTCATGAATTGGAAAGGGTAGTGCATGATTTTGTTGCTGTTGTTCCATTGCTAAGTCATGTTGGATTCTTTGCAATCCCATGAACTGGAGCATGCCAGGCTTCCGTCTTTCACTATTTCCCAGAGTTTGCTCAAATTCATGCCCGTTGAATGGATGATGCCATCTCATCCTCTGTCATCCTCTTCTCCTTTTTCCTTCAATCTTTCCCAGAATCAGGGTCTTATCCAATGAGTTGGCTCTTTGCATCAGGTGACCAAAGTATCGGAGCTTCTGCTTCAGCATCAATCCTTCCAGTGACATTCAGGGTTGATTTCCTTTAGGATTTACTGGTTTAATCTCCTTGCTCTCCAAGGGACTGTCAAGAGTCTTATCCAGCAACCACAATTTGAAACCATCGCCAACTTTATGGTCCAATTCTCACATCCATACATGACTACTGGAAAAACCACAGCTTTGGCTATGCAGACCTTTGTTGGCAAAGTGATGTCTCTGCTTTTTACTATGCTGTCTAAGTTTGCCATAGCTTTCCTTCCAAGAAGGAATAGTCTTTTAATTTCATGACTGCAGTCACTGACCACAGTGATTTTAGAGCCCAAGAAAAGAAAATCTGTCACTGCTTCCACTTTTTCCTGTTCTATTTGCCATGAAGTCATTGGACCAGATGCCATGATTTTAGTTTTATGGTGATGAGTAGTAAAACAGTTCCTATCCAAGAGGCACTAACAATCACATTGAACAAGACCAATATACATGAAACAATTGTTTAACAGTAAAAAATGGTATAGGAAGTATTCTCAGTGAGATGACACAGACTGTGTGAATGGCTTAAAAGCTAAAACACTCAACTGGAATTGACTAATTATTCTAAACTCATCATTAATTTTTTCCTAGATTTAGGTAACATTTCTGGAGACTTTCTCTTTGTTTCATAATAGAATACCACCAAAATTGAAAATAGGGCATGTCTTGTCAAAATTTATAACTTCCCATACACTAATCTGATAGATACTTAAGTATTTATTTATAATGATGATAATATCGACAAGTTAACTTAGAGTGAAATTAAATAGCAAATATTATAAAACTTGAATTAAATGATATTTACCAAATTTCTGAACAGTAAAGTTTAAACTGAAATTCTCTTTTAGTTTTTCACTGGAAAGTATTGACCCTCTTCAAACAATTAACTCTCTCTGTGTGTCTCTCTGTCTCTGTCTGTCTGTCTGTCTGTCTGTCTGTCTGTCTCTCTCTCTCTCTCTCTCTATATATATATATATATATATATATATATATAAAAGATATAAACTAAGCAGTCTGATAGGCCCTATTTCTGTTTGAATCAGGGGAGTTAGGTGGCCCTGCGTCATTCTTTGATGATGGTACAGCCATTAATTCATTCTGCATGTCAAATCTACAGTTAATCGCTATTAACTTAGAGTTAGTCATTGTTATCCACTCCGTGTACCACTGAGAAGAAACTGTCCTGTGTGAGAGAAGTCTTATGTGAGAGGGGTTAAGATGACAATGAACTGTCTCTACCAGCTCAGGAGGGATCTGTGAATGGTGCACCCACTGAGAGGAGAGGACAGGGCACAGGCCTGCTTTTAGGGACAGGGAAGACTAGATTAGAGACCACTGACCAACTCTCACAGAAACATAGAAAATGGACGGTTATTGTACTTGGTCAGAGGAGCACACTGTGACAGCAGACCCAGCGTGGGTAACAGTCAGCACACATATGTTTGTTATCACACAGTTCAGTTCAGTTCAGTCGCTTGGTCATGTCCGACTCTGCAACCCCATGGACTGCAGCACGCCAGGCCTCCCTGTCCATCACCAACTCCCGGAGTCTACTCAGATGCATGTCCATTGAGTTGGTGATGCCATCCAACCATCTCATCCTCGGTCATCCCCTTCTCTTCCTGCCTTCAATCTTTCCCAGCATCAGGGGCTTTTCAAATGAGTCAGTTCTTCACATCAGGTGGCCAAAGTATTGGAGCTTCAGCTTTAACCTCAGTTCTTTCAATGAATTTTCAAGACTGATTTTCTCTAGCATGGACTGGTTGGATCTCCTTGTTGTCCAAGGGACTCTGAAGAGTCTTCTCCAACACCTCAGTTCAACAGCATCAATTTTTTGGCCCTCAGATTTCTTTATAGTCCAACTCTCACATCCATACATGACTACTGGAAAAACCATAGCTTTGACTAGATGGACCTTTGCTGGTAAAGTAATGTCTCTGCTTTTTAATATGCTGTCTAGGTTGGTCATAACTTTCCTTTTAAGGAGCAAGCATCTTTTAATTTCACATGACATTTCTTTCCAAAAATCTAGTGTAGATACTAGTCTGAACAAGTAATGACCAAAGCCTACAGCCAGAGTGTATTTTTAACAAATAAATTTAAATCCCTAATGATATTCCCTTCTTACCCTAAAATTTAACTATTTTAGGAAAAAAAATATAATTAAGGTTTCTTTCTATAGTATCAGGAACATGAATACTGCTGATTTAAATTTGCTGGGGAGTGCTTCAGTGAGGAGAAAGAAAAGCACTGGACCTCCAAAAGCACAATCTGTGGTCCTGTTGAGCCTACGGGGGGCCTTAGATTAAGGACAAGAGAGATTGCTACTACAATACACCTTATCTTCTCCCCCTAAAACCCCTCATAAATTCCGTGGCACCTATAATGTTACCTTGAGTCACAAAACCTGAGGTGATAGAATATCACACCCTTAAACAAGTTTTCTCTTGCCTGCACCAATTGGCTCAACCAAATTGTTCTACATTGAGAAAAGATATTTTAGTCAAATCTCAAAATAATTTGGAGGCAGAGAAACGTATTCTGGAATGTAAAAATAATGACTTTCTTTGGAAATGGCCATAAGACATATCAAAACTACTGCTATAAAGAGGAAGATGATTGCTATGACTGGTTAGCTGTATTTTGATTTCAGAGTGAATTTTCTACCAGATTCGCTGTGTATTTCTTTATAAATATGTGTACACATGAATATATGTGAATATATTACATATTTGTATATGTATGTATGAAAGTGAAAGTGAAGCCGCTCAGTCTGGTCCGACTCTTTGCGACCCCATGGACTGCAGCCTACCAGGCTCCTCTGTCCGTGGGATTTTCCAGGCAAGAGTACTGGAGTGGGTTGTCGTTTCCTTCTCCAGGAGATCTTTCCAACCCAGGGATCGAACCCAGGTCTCCCTCATCACAGGCAGACGCTTTACCATCTGAGCCACCAGGGAAGACATATATATATGGCATAATTTTGGTGTTTATATACACCATTATATATACCTATACATACAGATGTATACACACACACATACAACTCATATAGGTAAACACAAAATGATACAATATCAAAACCATCACTCCTAATACAGATCATCTATATACATTTCTTAAAGATGAACAAAAAGAAAGTCCAGAAAATTAGACTTTTGCAAGTTACCTGGATTTATAGTCACATACTTTGTCGAATATCTGTGTTGCTCTTTCTTATTTGAATTATGGCAACGTGCCATTTCTTTTCTCACCTTTTCTGTGGTTTTATGGAATTCCTATATAGCAACCATGCTGTTAGATTTTCTGGGTCAAGTGAATATAACCATTTCACTCATCTTTATTTTTCTGCTATATCTTCTGTCACCACCAATGCCTTTCAGCTGCCAAAGATTGCTGTGGAAAATTTTCTGGTAGTAATAACTGATGGAATGGACAGTGACCATCTGAGAATATTTCTATTTTTTTCCTTTAAATAACCTTAGTAGATTGTATGTCTTTTTCATATTAGTTTTCTAGTGAGGACAGAGAGCTGCCCCAGTAAGGTTCTCACTGTTTAGACCTTCTGGCAATTCTTACTGTGGAGTTACCTTGACCCCCACCTCAGAATCCACTCAAAAAAAAATGAATACAACTGTTCTCCACTTATTCTCCTCCTTTTAATTACTATTGCTTTATAACCATATCTCAATTTAAACCTCCTGCTATATGATCTTTAGATCTATTAATTTTCATTAATTTAAATGTATTCCTTATATATGGCAAATTACCTCCCTATATATAAGTAAATTTCAGTATTATGAAACCTTTTCTAACTGTGAACGGATTAGTAACTTTTATTTTCAGAAATATTATAATGCTACTAGATATAGTTAAGATTGGTAAATGCAGACATTTATTCCTTTGGCACTAGTTTATGGCTAATAATTATATACCGGAAATTGTTTTACAGAAAGTTATCAACCCAAATTTTCTATAATATTCTTTAGATGGCAGATAAATAGATTATTATAAAAAATTGTTTTATTGGTTTTGCTTTTGTTTCTAAGTTATTTTTGCAGAATTCTCTTGCTAAAGAATGAGAAGTAGATAGACTCAGCAGAGAAACTAGAAGCTTGTCATTTTAGTTCAGTTGAGCTAAATCTCCTTAGTGGACACACTGTGTACAGTTTTCTCTATATTTCCATGTTTCCAGGCTGTCAGGTCACATATATTGAAATTGAGACACCAGAGGCTCAGCGCCTGCATTTCTTGCTATTGAGATACCTAAGAAAGACCTGAATGTCGTATGTTTGGTATGGAAAAAAAAAGCATTAAATTATTTTGAAAACACATAGAGCAGTGATCCCCAAACTCTTGGCACCAAAGACCACTTTTGTGAAAGACAAATTTTACACAACAGGGGTGGGATGTTTCCACAGTTGGGAGGTGGTTCAGGAGGTAATGTGACCAGTGGAGTAGATGAAACTTTGCTCATCTCCTGCTGTGTGGCCTGATTCCTTACAGGCTAAAGACCAGTACTCGTCCACAGCCCAGGGTTGGGGACCCCTGACATAGAGGAACTTTGAAAACAAGAACGGTAATGTATTTACTCATGAGTTAGTAATCCAAAATAAATTCTGAATAAAATAGATAAATGTAATTATACGTTAGTGTTTCAAAGTGAAGGAAATAATTGAATACTTACAAGGAGGATCCTATTTAAATGTTTAAATAGAAAATTAGAAATAATTAGAAAATAGAAAATTTTGGCCCAGAAAACGGTCTTAGGGTCATTTCTGTGCAATGAAAGAATTTAAGACTAGAGAAATACTTGAGTTGTTACAATGACAACTCATGTCGATCACATGTCCCATTCATATGTATGTCCTTTAGGAAGCAAAGCGTCTACCCAGTGGTCCTGCCACCAGGAAGCAAATCAATCCTGCCATCATTACTGTGTAATGCTTTTAGTATGCATTTCAATCACCTCAAAGGAGTGAAAAGAACTGGATCGAGAGGATATCCTCAGATGATATCACACTACCTTGTCTATTTGTCTGTCTTGCTTTTAGAATCACATTTCTGAGCCCAGGAGACCTCAGCCAGAGGCTCAGCTGCTTCAGTGTGCTGTCCACAAGCATAAACACAGTGTGTCCAGCTGCCTGATGGGGGACTCTGCTAATTGGAGAAGTCTGCTCTGGTCCCCTGTCACTAGTTGGCAGACAGAACAGTCTGGGCCGAGGCTGATTTCCAGAGTCAGGCATTCATTTATCTCAGTGATAACAGGGTATGTGTAGAGAGAAGTAGCAAGGAAAGCAAAGGGCAGCTGCAGTTGAAGTGGGGACGTACTAATGCCCCCAAATCAAAGACATGCTGCCTGTAGGGCCTTGGCAGTTTAGTTCTTTCTCCAAAGTTTAATTAGTCACTAATTATAAACTGCTCTCTTTTATTAGGGATGTATTTGGCCAGTGCTGCATTTTTTTTTTTTAAGAAACATGTTTTCATCTCAAGCAAGTTGCAAATGCTTAGGTATCAATGTTAGAAACTGCAGTCAAGCACAACCTGTCCCCAGATCTCAGCCCCTTGAAACACGATGGCTCATTAATAACTTAAAAAGGATGATGACACTGATGCTATTTATAGAGTCTTGCCAGGCAGATCTGCCAGCATTAAAGAAATTAACATGGAGAAATTGTCAACTGGAAAAACATTAGTGTTTATCAACAAATCAATCAAACTTCAACAACTGTAAACCGTGCTTTTAGCTAAGTGAAATGTATTGACAATGACAGCCACTTACCCACCTTGCTGAAGAGCCCCAAATCCCCATGTTGGTCCCCAAGCAGGCAGACTCTCCCCATGACATTGTAGTCATCACCCACTCCTGCCTTTTAGGGAAGAGTCAGCCTGCCTCTGTTCCACATTTAAGAGCAAGCTGGAGAGACTGGGCTGTGGTCTCAGTTGTACACTAATTAGCTCTGACTGTCAATTTATAAAGTCTCAAGCAGACTAAATTCAATACCAAGGTTAGTGGTTCCAGGAACCAAATTCTAGGTTTATGTGTACTTCATGAAAGGAAGACTCTGATTTAAGGAGTTTTTCTTGGTTCTCTCATCCTTTAAAAAGCAGTGTTTGACTCTCATTGTTGTATATTTAGAGATGGTGCTATTTTCATTTCTGGGCTACATCGGTGATGATGACATGGCTTCGGAACCTGAACAAAGCTGGAGAGCTCTGATAGGCTGCTGGTGATGTCATCTCTGTGCCTCCAATGCCCGGGAAAAGCACCAGGGACTGACTGTTTTCCTGACTTTTCTTTTCTTTCTTTCTTCCTTTTTTTCTTTTTCTTTTTCCCCCAAATATGAAATCTCACTTTCACACTAAGAGTACATTTGGAGTTTCATATCCTAGCAACGTTATCACTAAAGTAGCCGGTGACCGCTTTGCACAGACTGACACTGCTTGGCTTGACACACAGTTTCAGTTCTCACAGAGAGGATTTTGTGCTGCATCACACTGAATATCGCTGCTCCGTAATTTCTTGTCATTACAGCAAACCCTTTCACGTGCTCCCCTCCTGTAACCCAGATGATCAACACTTGTCAAGTTCACCTGCTCATACAAATCCTAATCAAAGGAGCCTAACAGTGGTAGGAGGACTTAAAAATCAAAAAAAAGAAAATATGTCCAGGGCACTTAGCTTCAGAATTAATATCGCCCCAGCTAGTCCCAAGGATGTCTCTTATGTAATGCACAGCCTTGCCAACTTCCACCTTTTGTTCTTCTTATGTGTATATTCCTAAAACAACAGGATGGTTGAAATGATGTTTTCACTGAAGTTGGGGCGGGAAGACTTGGGGGAACCTGGAATGAGATAAAGGAGCCCTCTACATCCCTATTTAGAGGGAGGGGCTTATTTTTGCTCAGTAGGTAACAAATTTTATATTCTTTTAAAACAAAACACCAATCTTGCAGTTTTACTTCTGACATCCTACCTAACACCTTAAATCCCAAGTTCTCATCTGTTAAGTGCGACAAAAAGACACACCTGTCTGAAGAGTCAGCATTCAACGCACTGCTGTGTCTAGAGTCCACTCTGCACGACAGGAGCAAAACTAAAATCTGCTCCTGCCAATCAGATTCCAAGCTCTGTGACACAAGCAAATCAAGACAACCAGGAAAAAAAGGAAAGCTGAAAACTGCTAAGCAGTTTCCATGGCTGGCCAAGGAATTAGTCCATTCTCAGCACTAGAGTCCTTTCCCCTCCTGGTAGCTCCACAACTGGTTTTCACCCAGGAGTAAAATTTATAGTGCTAGAATTTGAGGGGATGTGGAGGGACATTAAAATGAAACAAAAAACAAAACATAATTTCAAAATTAAAAAGTAAAATTCAGATGTGTCTCTACTTGTCACTAAAGAGTTTGGAGAGTTTGAAACAAAATCTTCCTCATCGGATTTTTATGCAGGAAATTTAACAGGAGGATCAAAAAAAAAGAAAAGAAAACTAGCAGTCATGAATGGATATTCACAAAATACTGTACTGAATTTTGTAAAAATTACAAAGTAAATATTAGTCATGGACATTGGTATCAAGACTTAGATTCTGATTTTGTAAAAAATGAGTTAAAATAACAGTTCAAATTGCAAATATGAATTCAAGATAGCAAAAGAAGACCTGTCAAAAGGCAGCATGTGATTAAATATCAATTGCACTGTACATATAATTATTTTATGGATATTCAAAAGAGAAAGATTTTACCTCTAAATGAAATGGCCAGAGTAGTTTTAAGAAGAGGATGTGAGCTAGCCTCTGGGCCACAGAAGATGAATTTGCTTCAGATAAATAGTTGGGGTTAGGGGTGGGGGGTGTTCAAGATAGGAAGAAAGTAAGAGCGAGACCTGAAAAGGTACAGTTTCAGAAAGTGGTGGGAAAACATGATTTGTAAAAATGTGTGGTGAGAAATAGGACTGGAAAACCCTGAGGGTTCCACTCAAAGACAGCTGGCCCTAGAATGTAGTGCATTTAACATAGAAGACAGTCAGACATTTGTTCTTAAACTCAGTTTTACTGAGGATGTGAAATGTTCTGTCTGGCGGTGCACACACTGGTTCGGTGCTTTCTGCACTTCTTCCACATCTTTGACACTATACACAGTTACGAACCCCCTTTCAAAGAACAAGGTCTGGCCTAGATTCCAGTCAAAACTCATCCATTAATCATATATTAACACTGGCTTTGAATGTGTTTGATAATTAAACATTCTATTGTTTAAAAAATCAGCATAATTTTTTCAGAATAAAAAATATTGTCCTTGTACCTTTATATTTCAGCATCCCATATTGTTCTGATACACAAAAAAATGTGATTTAAACATGGAAAAGTTTGCTCAGTATAGTAAATATTTAATGTCACATATATATATATAAAATGCTGAAATAATCAACAAATTTTAATTGACTTTATTAGCAATTTCAGCATCATAACTCCTTTCATTTTGTTCTCTTTTGCATTTTTTCTAGTTAAATTTTATTTAGTACTTTCACATTTACATTAAGAATACCTTTCCCATCATAACAAAATAGAAAAGTCAGGTCATACAGTTGCTAAAAAAATCTGCAGTGCAACCCAAAGAAAGACAGAAAGCACTCGTGACCAAAATGAGTGGCATCATACAAACCACTATGTAGAACATCTTTCTGCCTTGTTTACTTTTTGAAATTTTCTGACTCATTCTAAAGTCTTCTCTGTTTGAACCAAGTCTAAGTTTTATTCTTTGTTGCTTTTTATTTTCACATTTTAGGTTTATCTGGCCCTTATAATTTCTTGCTGTCCAATTAGAGGAGTTCAGTTCAGTTCAGTTCAGTCGCTCAGTCGTGTCTGACTCTTTGCGACCCAGTAGAGACATTACTTTGCCGACTAAGGTCCATCTAGTCAAGGCTATGGCACCCCACGGAGAAGGCAATGGCACCCCACTCCAGTACTCTTGCCTGGAAAATCCCATGGGCGGAGGAGCCTGGTAGGCTGCAGTCCATGGGGTCGCTAAGAGTCAGACATGACTGAGCGACTTCACTTTCACTTCTCACTTACATGCATTGGAGAAAGAAATGGCAACCCACTCCAGTGTTCTTGCCTGGAGAATTCCAGGGATGGGGGAGCCTGGTGGGCTGCCGTCTATGGGATCACACAGAGTCAGACACGACTGAAGTGACTTAGCAGCAGTCAAGGCTATGGTTTTTCCTATGGTCATGTATGGATGTGAGAGTTGGACTGTGAAGAAGGCTGAACGCCAAAGAATTGATGCTTTTGAACTGTGGTGTTGGAGAAGACTCTTGAGAGTCCTTTGGACTGCAAGGAGATCCAACCAGGCCATTCTGAAGGAGATCAGCCCTGGGATTTCTTTGGAGGGAATGTGTTCCCAAGGAGAGAACATTTCTTCACAGCCTCTACTGGTCATGGGTGAACTCTACTGTTAATGGTCTGTGAATAGCATCATGGATACTCTCCTGGGGACAGGCCTAGTTGCTAATAATTCTTCCATGCAAATATGCTCATTAACCTACAATGGGGATGAAAGTGCAGCCTTCTGGAGCTGTTTGCAGCAGTTAAAGTCATTGCCCAGGGTGGATAATTTCTACCATCAGAACAAAAAGAGTGGCTAATGCTGAGCTCCATCTTTGTCTCACATCCTGTTGGATTCTTATTGCCTTCTCACATCTTGTTGCCTTTCTCCTGAAAACCCATGTCAAGCGACTTCTTCTAGTGAGGGTTTCCAGCAGTATCAATGTGTCTGTATTGTCACATATATGAAATAAGGCAGCTTCAGAATATAATAAAGCTATGAGGAGTATGAGGTATGGGGAGTATGAGATATCTTTACTGTACATTAATCCCTGTGTTTTTGATGTACTTTCACTAGAACCTGCAAGTGTGTAGGTGGAAAAGACAGCCTAATAGAACTATATAAGGGCTGTAAGTTGGAAAAGAGCCAGGGAAAATGTAAGCTGTCTCTTATACACATCTGAGAAGGCAATGGCACCCCACTCCAGTACTCTTGCCTGGAAAATCCCACGGATGGAGGAGCCTGGTAGGCTGCAGTCCATGGGGTCGCTAAGAGTCAGACATGACTGAGCGACTTCACTTTCACTTCTCACTTACATGCATTGGAGAAAGAAATGGCAACCCACTCCAGTGTTCTTGCCTGGAGAATTCCAGGGATGGGGGAGCCTGGTGGGCTGCCGTCTATGGGATCACACAGAGTCAGACACGACTGAAGTGACTTAGCAGCAGTCAAGGCTATGGTTTTTCCTATGGTCATGTATGGATGTGAGAGTTGGACTGTGAAGAAGGCTGAACGCCAAAGAATTGATGCTTTTGAACTGTGGTGTTGGAGAAGACTCTTGAGAGTCCTTTGGACTGCAAGGAGATCCAACCAGGCCATTCTGAAGGAGATCAGCCCTGGGATTTCTTTGGAGGGAATGATGCTAAAGCTGAAACTCCAGTACTCTGGCCACCTCATGTGAAGAGTTGACTCATTGGAAAAGACTCTGATGCTGGGAGGGATTGGGGGCAGAAGGAGAAGGGGACAACCGAGGATGAGATGGCTGGATAGCATCACTGACTAGGTGGACGTGAGTCTGAGTGAACTCCAGGAGTTGGTGATGGACAAGGAGGCCTGGCATGCTAGGCACTTAGAAAAGTCTTGGCTGTATAAATGAACAAGATATATCCCACTAGGAGCAACTACCCTGAATTGCAGGTACTGTTTCATTCTCAAGAAAACAATTGCTGACTCCACCCCCAACCCCCAGATTTGTGTTCAGCCACATAATTTCTGTATTAAGATTGTCCCTGTCACATAGAGAGGCGGTTTTGAATTAACATCTTCTTTTCAGAGTCAAATAATATGATACTTTCACTGACACACTAAACGTTTTTCAGCAGAAAATTTCACACTTATTAGGGGAAAAGTGCTATGATCTTGGGGGCAGATAGCATTTTCAAGTGACCTTTGTTTTCTTCATATCCCGAGCAGATAGTCCTTGGCTTGACAAAGAAAGAGCACATGTATAAACCACCTACAAATCCCAAAGCAATATTGTTCTTTAAATAAGCTATATGCATGACCAAAAGAGTCTAAAGAGCCCCAAGTTCATCAAGAAAATTTATCCTTTTCAAGCCTACCTTCAAAAGTAGCCATTGCACTGGTTATGAAAGTTTATCCACATCTGTTTCTTTTTTAGATGTCTTGCCTCGGCACATATTTATTGAGGTACTAATATATAGCAGGCACTGCTAGATACTTGGAGAGGGCTCAGTGAATAAACAAACAGGTTGTATTCTCCTACATACAGAAGAAAAGGTTATGAACTAAGACTAATGTTAATCTTGAAGAAAATTTGCAAGATCTGCTTGTTCCAGTGCCTCTTGACATCTCTCGATCTTCTGATACAAGGATGCTCCTTTTCTCCAGGTATAGAGAGGGCCCTCTCAGATCCGGGTCTCATGACCTCCTTCTGGATAGGTGGGAGCTGTCAAAGAGTCCTTCTTGCACCTGCAGTTTCTCAAATTCCTTTAGCGTAAAATATTAAGTATGCCAAAGTTCCACGCTTTGGAGTAGCATGTCCTGAACTCATCTATGCCATTTAATAGCATGGCGAAGGATAAGCTCACCTAAGGGATAAATTGCAGAACTGAAGTGCCCAGGACTAATATGGAAGGGCTTCAATATTTAGATGCAGGAAAAGAATTAGGAACTGAAAGAGGCTGAGCAAAAATGAACACAGAAATGGATAATTAGGCGTATGTAGCATCAGAAAATCCAAAATATGAAATGTTTTGAGAAAGAAAGGAGTCAGTTTGGGAGAATGTTCTGTACAGTAACACAAAGCTTAAAAGTCTAATGGGCATAGGCCACTCCTGGTTCAGAGGTGGAGGCATAAGCTAGCCCACAGTGACTTGAAGCCCATAGGTGATATTATGCATTTGCAGCAATCTTAGTTTCCAACTGAAAAATTTTCCCAAACATACGTCATTACCTTATGTGTGGTTATATAATGTCCCACACAATTGGTCTGTTAGCTAATTTTGTGACAAAAATTCACACTGGCTGTTTAATTGAACTTTTCAGTCATTTCTACTTGATAATATCTTTGTGTGTCTAAATATATACTCAGCCACAGACTGGAGCCGATACACTCAGCAAACAAGCAAACAGAAACTATTCATTGAAGAGGAACAAAACATCCTGTTCCTGAAAGCAGAAGAAAGACTTGTATTTATTTATTTCATTTTTTCATTATTAGGCTTTTTAGAGTTTGTTGTTGAAATTCACCAGATAACTGTTTAAGGCTTCACGAGTAACTCTGTGGAATCTCAGTATGAAGCTGACTATACAAAAAACTCCCAAAGAATTTCTGCCCTCATAACATCAGACTTAAAACATCCAAGTCTAGAGATTTACCTTTGTCTATTGAATTTCTTACTATGTCAGTAAATCTCCCACCTCAACAAAACAGGCAGGAATCTGAAAGCTGAAACATACATGGATATACATGGGCCATAATAGTTTGGACACTTGAAATGTAAAAGGAATCAAATGCCCTCCAAATACACACAAACAACATACAACACATTATCCCTTAAGACAAGTCATTCAAATTCTAATAAAAAAATTGGCCAGCTAGCAAGCTATAAAAGCAATGCATACTGTCTGCATAAAAGGCTTCTTTTGACAAGAAAATGACTATTAATGAGAACATGTTCATTTCTGGCATCAGGCTTAAAGAGACCCAGGTCATAAATCTCTTTGATCTTCTTGCTAAAGCTAGAATCAAGCAAAGAAGCAAGTTCATTCATTTAAAAAAAAATGCTTTTGATTGAAATGATTCCATTTAGTTACAAGTAATTTATCATGTTTTTCTTTCCCTTCCTAAGTTTAGTTTCTTTTCCATTCTCTCACAGTTAAATCTTGGCTAAGGTTCCAGTTAGATGTTACTTTAGGATTTCTTATTTGATGGGGGTCAGGCAAAACTTCCAAGAGAAATGTGTGTGAAGGGGTAGAGTTTGGGAGGATGAGACAAACAACAATAAGGATTCATAAATTTTGAACAAAAAAAAAAAATGTCGCTCATAGTTCACCCTGTAAGCCTCCACGATACGCTTTAAATGTGCCAACACTGCCCTCTCTTGTTTATTCACAGTCTATGTTAAAACCTTGTCTTCAATGCACAGCCTTATAAAACCTTTCTTTCCACTGCTCCCTGCAAGTCACCTACAAAATTGAACACAGAGTTTTTATAAGACTCTTTTCCAGTTGTATTTATTCACTATTGCATTCAGCGCATTTCCTTTTGCATTTCTGTTCCTTGCCTCTCTGGATGCCAGCTCGTGGCTTAATATAAAGCACCTTAGAGGAGCAAGCCTCTCACTAGCAAAATCCCTCTGGAGATGTAATGCACACAGTCCTGGCAGGAGAACTGCCATACCTCCTTCCTGTAAGGAGATTTAATTGTATTTCCAATACTCTCTGAGGATGCCTTTACAAATTGCCATTTTGGATGCAAGGTGAAATTAGGAGTTCGCTATTGATCATCTCAACCAAACTTCCTTAGATGTGAGTCTCTGAGCTTCCTTGGTAAACAGAGGGATGGAACCAGAGGTTCACTGTGTGGTCACAGAAGCATCTGCATGCCTTTCACTGCACAGAGAAGCAAGGAATTAGCAAACACTCATCCACAACCTCTCCTCTGTTTTCAACAAACAAAATCTGAGGGAAGAATTTATCTCTCAATCTCTGAAAGATTCAGAACAAAAAAGGGGGGGGCAGATATTAAGGTTTGTGTCACTGACACAGTTAGCCCTCCTTCTCCATGACTTAGCATTTTCATTTCGGTCACATGAGTTAGAATCACAGGACAAAAATTATTAAAAGCAAAATGTTCTTTTGAGTCACAGATTCTTAATTTTTTACATTCAAGATTTCTAACTCACTCATGTGTTATAAGGTATTCTTTTAGTGCTTCTGAATATACTCATCTGAGATGGACTAGAATGAGATTAAGAAAAGCAGAGTAAGCTTACAGCAGTTGCTGCCTTCTAAATCAAATATGTGGTTTGATTTGAGTGGGAAAAGGATTATGGAAAAGCCCCTTCCTGTCCAACCCACAAGATATTTGAATGAACAAGGATGTCAAATAGTTCCTATCTCCCTTTTCTCTTCTGATTAATTATTGGCAGCTATCTAAAACACTGGACAGGGAACGAATCTAGTATGGTAACTGAGATAATAGGGAAAAGAAGTTCTGACTTCTACCAGTGATACATGCCGTAAGAGTGAGAATATGGCTGATTAGTGTCCAGGATATGGATCAGACATGGTTCAGGTTAGATTTGGCATTTCCTATTAGGATGCCAGCACAGAACCTTGAAAACTAGGCTTTGTATGTCTTATAAGATGTGAACTGGCTCATTTGTTTAGCAGTGGACAGAGAGATTTGAGGGAGTGAGATTCAGGACTGGTAGCTTAAAACATAGGGTGGTGAGGTGAAATTTAACCTGAAGAAAGAGAAATAGATCTTTAGGCTTCACAATAGCAAGAAATAGCAAGAAGGTACACAAAAGCATCACTAAATGAGAAATGACTGGAGAAAAGATTAGAGGAGGGTGAGGCAGGTGTTCATTGGAGTAGAATATAAAATCATTATGCATTATACTTTCAGGATTTCAATTCCCATTTACTATCAACTTTCTTTTTCTTTTTTTGCTGTCATTTTTATATTACAGTATCCAGTGGTTCTCTTCTCCTTGTATATGCAAATCTACTCTTGAAGAAATCTCTCACATTGGTCATCCTGCTGAGATATTTTGCTACTGTCATTGTCAAAATATACCTGTTTCACTTCTAGACATTTGGAAATGTCAAGGGAAGATAAAAACACTTTTGTCAAATGCCTATGATATTTTCCTGCTTGACTCCGTAGTGTAGACTTTTAGAACAAGAAATGGCCAACAAAGTAGCTAAATAGAAACCGTCAGCTTCCGTTTGCTTGTTGTAATGGAACAAATATTGAACTTGAAGTCATAGGTGTGTATTCAAATCCTGTGGTTCTGTTGCATGCCATCTGGATGACCTTGGCCAAGTCACTTAACCTCTCTGAGTCTAGTTTCCTATTTTGTAAAATGACGATAATAATTCCTGCCTTGCCAACTTCACAATATTGCTGTGAAGATCAAATGAGATACTGTATGTGAAAATTCTTTGAAACACTACAAAACACTACACAGATGCAAGCTATTGTTACAAAGCTGAATCCTGGTGGGGCCTGTGGTGTTTGAGCCATACATGCACATGCTGAGTCCAGTCGGTCTATCATTATTTCTAAATATGGCTGGTCTCCTGGCTTCTGAAGTTTCCACATGAAATATCGCCTGGTATTTGCTTGAAGCCTCTGCTCCATGTCCTCAAATAATGGGCCATTAAGTGCTACATTCCAAACCAGCAGAACCAGCATTTCTGACCTTGTACCTGTGACCTACAGAAGTACTATTGTATCTCAGAGATAAACGTACCTGAACTGCAAGGTGCTTAAAAGATATATTTAGTGTGAAGGCATTTCATTTGTCACTGAGCAATTTTACAATGTCTGATATAAGCTGTAGATTTTATGATCTATAATCAAAGGCTTTTGCAGACACCTCTCCTTAATTTGGATTTGTGACAGTATTAAAAAATGAAACTTTCATCTTTGGATCTACTTCACTTATTTCGATAAAACAACCATGTATGCTTTTAAGTGTAAGTCACTTAAAATTTCAGACTGTTCTTAGTAACACAGGAACTCTTGACACAAACTTGTTCTATTGACTTACGGGAGAATATTCTGTTTTCTGTCCCTTTTGATCACCCTGGAACTTTTCCTGTACCAGACTGTTTTCACCCTATTAGACTCAATGTGCTAAGGAACTAATGGGCAAAGATAGAGGTGGGTATTTCTCTTGCAATTGTATACAGAGATTCTAGAACTGAAAGATACATGGCATGATGGAGATAGAATGCCAGAGCTAGTCAAAAACTTTCAAAGCACTTTTTCAGAGTCCCATTTTATTTTGTATAAACTGAGTCTCAAATAGACATAAAGGTATACCAAAAAACACTTTTCCACAATTGGCAAAACAAGCACTGCAATCAATATTTAGTGATGTATCCTTCTATAGTACAAGAAACAGCCTTTCTATTATAATAATCTCTACAGACAATTTGAGCAATGGAATCTTGCTATACAGTACATATCACCTTTTCTTGAGGTGAGGTGAGGTGAAGTCGCTCAGTCGTGTCCGACTCTTTGCTACCTCGTGGACTGTAACACACTAGGCTTCTCCGTCCATGGGATTCTCCAGGCAAGAATACTGGAGTGGATTGCCATTTCCTTCTCCAGGGGATCTTCCCGACCCAGGGATTGAACCCGGGTCTCCCGCATTGGAAGCAGATGCTTTAACCTCTGAGCCACCAGGGAAGCCCCTTTTCTTTCCCTACTGGAAATGTCATGAAATAATGAAAAAGCATTCCTTCCTTCCACAAAGCTATTTGAATAAGTTAAATCTACATAAGGGCTCTGCCATTCCTACCCATCATGTGAATATATTTCATGCATATACAAACTAAGTAAAACCAACTGACCTCAATCACAAGAGCCACTCTTCTTTTCTCTCCCATTTTATTTCTTTTGTTGAGCTGAAACGTAAAATTTTGTGATGTAATTAATGTTGTCTCCACCCCTCCCCCACCCCCAACTTTCTAGGATTCTGCTGCATGTTTTAAACCTCAGACCAAGTTAGAAATGTTCTTTCCAATTGGGGTCAGTTAAAAAAAAAAAAGAAATCACTCCTCCTCATCACCATTTCATCTCCAGTAGCTCTGATCTTACTTTCTTGGTTATGACTCTGTGCTCTTGTCATTGGCTTCCCACAACCAGAGAAAACAAAAGTCAGCCATCAACAATCATCACCATCCACCCTCATACACAGTGGGAGTGCATTATGCAAATATGCAAACCCTAGGAGATGAGGATTATTGGGGATATTATGGAGTTTGACTGCTACAACTAAAAGGTAAAAGGATATACACACTCGCACTGAGGAGGACAAATAGATTCAAGAAATATTTGAGGATGTTCTTTGCAGAGACAAAAAAATACTACGTCTGGTTTTCAAACAAGTGGAGGCGCTTGGTATTACAAGACTGCACCACATTATGATCCCAAATCCATCTAAAAGTTTCTTTAGTTGAATGCTGCCCACGGATTGTGTCTGAATACACAAAATGGCAGGAAGAGGAAGAGAACAGTGGTAGGCACACGAGTTCAGTCCTACACCAGGGTGAGCCTTCAAGGCAGCCACTGACAGACCACTGGTACTTCCCAGGCCAAGTTCCACCCAGCACTACCTGTCTCTGGGCTGTGCCCTCTCTAGTGTTTGTGAAGTGTCCCGGCTCTCCCCGAGCAGAAGCCAGCCTGAACCACACCCAGGTCAAGAAACTGAGACGCAATTTTCTCAGAGTTTTGTTCATTCCCTCTGCATCTGAAGTATCTCTCTGTAGCCTGGATCTTAATAATTAATCTGTTAATACCAATTGGACAAATCTAGTAAGAGAAGAGTCTGGTTCTGTGATGCCTCAGAAGCTAAGCACTATTTTCACAATTTTAATAGCAACAGCTTCTGAGTCACCTGGGAACATGGGAGTTTTGCACATGGCTTAGGCTTAAAATTGGGTCTTAAATGAGGCTGTGACCAAGATCATAGCGTGTAGAGACCAATAGCAAGAAAGGGAATGGCTCTCCTCCAAGGGGATCAAAGAAAAGAGAACTAAAATGGGATTTGGCACAGTGTTTCCCACACCTGAGCAACTAATAAGCACTTTAATAGAAAACTGAATATAATGGAAGATAGGATGTAAGGCAAAGGAGAAGCTCTTCAGGCTGACCAGATTCTCATGAAGCTATTTGGGAAGGTGAATTTATTAGAAGATAATTTCTTCCTGAGGATCTTTGTGTCCAAGATAAATTGTTAAAACATCAGAATAAAATAATTAAGAATTCTAGAGCTGCATGTCAGAAAGTATAATTCGGCTGACTTGATGTGAATGGAAGCTCTGCAGAGGACCAGCCTTTAGGGTTGGATTGATTCAGACCTGACTCATTTCTACCTTACGACTCACTTTCATAGTGCCAACCTCGTCCTATGACTAGACTCCCCAGCAAGGACAAATCTACTGCTCTAGGTTCAGGCTTCACCTCTGCATACCTACCACCATTCTCAAAGAGGTGGAAAGGACTTTTTCTTTTTCCCCTCAGTATTCCTAGTAAGATTCCTGAAATTAATTCTGATTAGGTTGCTTAAAGCAGATGCTTAATGAATGTGGCCAGGAGAATAGAACGTGCTGATTGGTTTATGCTAACCAGATCTCTGAACAGGGGACAAGTTGGAGGCAAGAGTTCTTTAAAGAATAGGATTGCAAGACTAGGAGTAGGCATCCCAAATTGAAATCTGTTCTGTTTTCAAGACAGGTGATTGGTAAGATTTAGGGGAAGTAATAGATTCTGGGGAGCTAGCCAATGAAACCTAATTTTATACCTATATTTGTTAATGCAAATAGTAACAAAATTTAAAAAAATAGTAAAATTTTATTTTGGAGCAAAATTTGATACCTATATCAAGATTTAGAATGTTTATGCATTTTGACACAATTCTACTTCTAGCAATCTACCCTACAGAAATATATGTGCAGACACTGATGATCAAGACTATATGTTCTTTTATTGTTTGAAATAATAATGGTAATAAAAAACAGGATGCAACCTAAAATCATTCATCCAGCATACCTCATTGGTTACCTGCAGTCTGCTAGGTACTTTTAAAGGCTGTGAAGGCAGCAGTTAACAACAGAATTACAATCATTGCCTTCATGGAGTTTATATTCTAATGGCCTCAGAGTCAAAGATTTGTGAGTACTGACTTAATATTTATTGTGATAAGTGATAATAAACAAGTTGAAAAATATAGTACAATTTTGGTGTTTAAATAAATAATTATATATGTTTGAAATATTTTAAAGCATACATCATGCTATTTTGCAATGATGAGGAAGGAGTGAACTGGTCCTTTACTCACTCTTCATTGATTGACATTTTTTAATAAGTATGCACATATTTCATAATTTTAAAATCTGTAAAAGAAAAGATAGTATTCAACAAATCATATTTGTACTCATATGTCAATGTTGGAAGAAAAGAAAGTAGAGGGTGGGAAAGGAAGAGGGTAAGAGATTTGATGTACAAATGGACAATGATCAGATTGTATTTTTTTTGTTTTACTTTATTTTACTTTACAGTACTGTATTGGTTTTGCCATACATCAACATTAATCCACCATGGGTGTACATGAGTTCCCAAACCTGAACCTCCCTCCCACCTCCCACCCCATACCATCTCTCTGGGTCATCCCAGTGCACCAGCCCCAGGCATCCTGTATCCTGCATTGAACCTAGACTGGCGATTCATTTCTTATATGATATTATACATAATTTTGACCTGCAATCTGCATAAGACAGCAACCCCTTTATCTACAACAAACAGGCTACGTAGCTGTGCTGCTCTAAGTCTGATTTGCAGGAAGCCAAACTGCAATCTCTATTGACAATCCAGGAAATTAAACATTAACTTCTGGGATAATTGATCCAAAATGACCATGACTTGACTATTAACTTACAGGTTTCTTAATTTTTGTCCCTGCTTCCAACTTAGAACCAACTAGACAAAATTAAATGGACACTGCTAGCTAATCACATAGATGTTCCACTTCTAGTTTGCCTAAACACAGCTTGCCCAAGCCAGCAGGCTCCAGTCAAGGTGGACCCGAGGTCACCCACTTTCTCCATCAGGCAATTCTGCCACTCCTTTGTTTCCTTCAAGTCTCTGCCCAAATTTTAGTGAAATGGCTGACTCCTTTGCTACAACAACTCAAATAGACTTTGTTTTGCTTATTTTGGGGTTTTCATTTGTTTTCACAAAAATAAGAGTAAGACTAAAAAGAGGAGAAAAAGAGGAAGAGAATGAGAAAGAAGTCATAGCATTCAATTTCACATAATTTGTAAACTTTTTGAGAGGACAAATCTACCAAGCCTTTCAACAATGAGAAACAGAGAATAAACTCAAAGACTGAACTATTATGTAGCACAAAAGGCAAATTCCTTGAAATTCAGGAGAAAGTTCTATAGATTGTAACAAGCAGGGACTAAGTCAGACTTTTTTCTAAAAACAAAAATAGTGCTTTCCCTTAGGGTTGATGGGGCACTCCAACTCTGAGTGTCTTATTGGAGAGAAACTCCATAATCAAGAACTGATTTTCGACTCATTGTCTACCAAAAAATACAATGTTTGATTCCTCGTAATGGTCTTACCATCTCCCCTTCTCCTGAATTTATTGAAAACTCCATTTATTCGTTGAGGGAAAGGGCTGAAAAAATAAAGCCCTAGACTCAAGAGCCTGACTAAAGATCCAAAGTATTTGTGTTACTGTTTGTGTAAGCCTGAACTATCAGGTAGATAGGACTGCATTCATATGTTCCAGTATATTATAACAATGCATTTTACTATCAACATTTAGAAGAGACACACTGTGAGGAAAATGGGTCCTTTGAGTTAAAAACAGTTTGTTTTTAATGAGAGCAAGAGCTCTCATTGCACAGCTCAGGGCAAAGAGGTACCTCACAAGAATATTTACTTTGCTGAGCCAAAATGGTTGCTTGTTGGTCCACTTCTTGATTCTATAATATCCAAGAGAGGAAAAGTCTCCTTGATCCTGCCCCCATTATATCCAGTGTTGAGATCACCAAATTGACCATACTATGTCTTTTCAAACAAGTGATACCTTGAGTTAAATCCTCACTTCCTTTCACTAGCTACACCCTTAGAAAAGATATTTCATTGTTTTAAGACTGGTTTCATAATCTATAAGATAAATTTAAGACCACTCATCTCAGAATTGTTGAGAGAATTAAATGAGAAAATATAAGGTGAATAATATATTAAATATCACATTCTTTTCTCCTCTCTTTAAGGAAGGAGTTGCTTACTATCATCTATTTCCATCTAAAAAGAGAAAGTGAAGTGAAGTGAAAGTCACTCAGTCTTGTCCGACTCTTTGCAACCCCATGGACTGTAGTCCATGGAATTCTTTAGGCCAGAATACTGGAGTGGCTAGCCTTTCCATTTTCCAGGGGACCTTCCCCACCCAGGAATCAAACATGGATCTCCTGCACTGCAAGCAGATTCTCTACCAACTGAGCTATCAGGGAAGCCCTCATCAGACATGTGAGAGAAGGCCTGTGTGTGTAGCAGAGTTTTATTAAAGTATAAAAGAGACAGCCTTCTTTACAGTCCAACTCTCACATCCATGACCACTGGAAAAACCATAGCCTTGACTAGACGGACCTTAGTCGGCAAAGTAATGTCTCTGCTTTTGAATAGGCTGTCTAGGTCGGTCATAACTTTTCTTCCAAGGAGTGAAGAAGGCTGAGCACCGAAGAACTGATGCTTTTGAACTGTGGTGTTGAAGAAGACTCTTGAGAGTCCCTTGGACTGCAAGGAGATCCAACCAGTCCATTCTGAAGGAGATCAACCCTGGGATTTCTTTGGAAGGAATGATGCTAAAGCTGAAACTCCATNGACTCTTAGCCACCCCATGGACTGCAGCCTACCAGGCTCCTCCATCGATGGGATTTTCCAGGCAAGAGTACTGGAGTGGGGTGCCACATGCTAAAACTAATAGGTAGTAAATCCTGGAGAAATATTTACCATCTGCCTTCATCTGATCTCCAAAGCTTGAGGAGCGTGTCCACAGAAATCTGCTTTTTTCTGTAAGCAGAGGGTTGACAACTAAGAGATCTAAAATTACCCACTTGCTGTGACACTTTGTTTTGATGTCATTTTGAGCAAAGGTGAGGGAAGAGAAATAGAAACCTAACATCTACATAATTTATTTCAGTCTTTCCTCATAATTTTACATAGGAAGCATCCTCATCTTTTGGAGGAGGGTTCTAAGGCTTAATGAGGTACAATACCTGCAGAGCAGACTAGGTAAGGAAGTTTTGACCCCAGGTCAGTCTAACATAGCCACTCTCTTCACCTGACTTTTATTTTCAACTGAATAATGTGCTTCTTGGACCATACTTCGCTGACTCTCCTCCATTCCTAATCTTTGAATAAAGTTCTATAATTGAATATATGTTGTAGTTATGTTTTCCCTATAAAAAGAAAATTATTATTTTTCACTTGGAAAACAACATTTCAGCACTTGAGGATCTAGTATTAATGCCTATAATATTTTTGTTACCTAAACTCGGTAATTAACTACAAGACAATATTAAAGCAAATTTAAAAATAAGGATATGTCTGAGATTCATTTATTTATTCATTTAATTATTAGCAAATGTTCATTGAGGTGAAGTCACTCAGTCGTGTCCGACTCTTTGTGACCCCATGGACTGTAACCTACTAGGCTTCTAAGTCCATGGGATTCTCCAGGCAAGAATACTGGAGTGGATTGCCATTTCCTTCTCACTGAACACTTATTATGTGCCAAACAATATTCTAGATAGTGAGTTAGGGAGCTTTGCTACAAAAGCAAGCTGTGAACTAAGAGCATTGGCACCTCCTGGGAACATCAGAAATGCAGAAATGACAACCCTACCCAATCAGAATGTGCATATTTGACAAGATCTCAAGTTGATTTGGGCCTTCCAGATGGCACTAATGGCAAAGAACCCACCTGCCAATGCAGCCGACATAAGAGACATAGGTTCGATTCGTGGGTTGGGAAGATCCCCTGGGAAGAGGGCATGGGAACCTGCTCCACTATTCTTGCCTGGAGAATTCCATGGAGAGAGGAGCCTGGCGAGCTACAATCCATAGGGTCGTAAAGAGTCAAGAGTCGGACACGATTGAAGCGAATTAGCTCTCACTCAGCACTGGTTGGTTCATGTCCACATTAAAGTTGGATAAGCTGCATATGAAAAAACAAGAAAATTACTGGTCTTTAAGAAAAAAAAAAAAAGAAGAAAAAAATACCATAGCATTTTATTTATATTATATAGAAAAAAATATTAATTTGCATACTCATTAATGTGTGATTATAATATGATCATATTAGACTTGGACTAATTTTCAATATTGGATTTATCCATTTGGGGGAAAATTGACCTGTCAATTCTCTTACCATGAACATGCAAGACTCCTTCATTCATTTCATTTTTCAAAACATTTAATTACTCCTTACATACAAAATATTTAAACATTGGGGGAAAATGGTCTTATATGATAAATATGGCATCTTAACAACCATGACTAACTTAACCAGAAAGACTTGGAAAGCACTGCGAAGCTGTCAAAAGTGCCAGCTAGGACGATGAGGGAAGGTGTCTAACATTTCTTATTTGGAAAACACTTTTTTCTGGCTTACATCGGTTTCTTCCACTTTCCAAAAGTTCATTTTACGCCAATCTACTTGTATGAAAGACCTACATTAATACTGATTTTTGCTAACCAAAAGAAATTCAAAGAAGATTTTTGCTTTCACAAAGAAAGAGGAAAAGTGAAAATAGCTTTCAGCATTTGTTTTGCAGTTTGTTATTGAGGCAGTGCCCACCCTAAGCAATGAGAAGGGCACTGCTAAAGTTCTTCCCCTGGAACTACATTCAGCATTCTCGAAGCTTTGAGCTGTGTCTGTGAGCATCTGTGCTTTGCCCTGATTTATTTTGTGCATTCGCTAGCAAGATATGTCCTAAGGTAACTGCTTTTGTGCTTTATGCCCTTTCGATTTAAAAAAGGTTTCATAAACATGCTCTGCTTTTAGATAGCTGGGGAAACCTATGTACAATGAAGGAAAGCACCTTTTCTGGCTCTTCATAATGAGGTTGGGATAGTTGCAGATTCTGGAATACAGCTGGTTAAATGAAATATTCATTTTATCTTTCAAAATACAGACTGGAAATGTACCCAATGCCCACTGGGAAGTATCAAAGAAGATAAATTATTGGAAAGGGCAGATTTGCCTTCTTCTTTTCTCTGCTCTCTATGCTTTCCAAATCTAAGCTCCCTTTCCCCCCCTCCACCCTGCTTTGGGAGCATTTTAAGAAGATAAATACAGATTTATCATTTTTAGCTTAAATGAATGTTTTCAAAATAAGTTGTGGTTCTGTCTGCCAGCAGTAGGCACCCCTGTGTTCACTAGTAAAATTCAGCCAAGCCCTCAGCTCTCATGGCACCTTTGCTCTCTAATTGCCAAAAAGTCAAGGAAAAAAAGCCTCGCATCTACTATGTGGCACCCAAGGGATAGAAAAGCAAAGAATATGCACATGAACAGTAACATTTTTCAATGGAGGAACATAATTTCCTGGAGAAATGATAGATGAACAGATTTTTCTATAGACATTTTCTCTAAAATTTTGGCACTGCCCCGGATGAAAACTTTCACATATGGCAACTCAAAATGGCCTGATGGTGACACCCAGATATCAAGATCAGAGCCTGGGCATGCAACAGGCGGTCTTGCAGGCTGTGTGTCGCCCAGCCCTGTTCACTGGACTCTGATATGAGGTGCTCCCCCTGAGGCTGTGCAGCATGGCCGCCTGGCACCTAAGGTCCCTTCTCAGCAATACGCTTGTCATTCATCAGAAAATGACTAGGTTCTCAGACTGATCTTCCACCTTTAACCATTCTCCCATCTCACCACAGGTAGCTCTAAATTAGGTGAAATGATACAAAAATCATATATTCCTTTCTACTCATTTCTTCTTAGGTCAAAGTCACCTAATTTAACTTTAAATTGTTTACTAAACTGTCTCCCCTCTAAGACATTGAATAGAAAAAAGAAATCCTTAAGGACTTTGAATTTCCTTTTTTTTTTTTAATTCTTCAAAATTGTGGAATTATCAGTGAATAAAAAAGATGCATTAAGTAAACAATGTAAGTGACCTGGGATTTCTGCAAATCTCAAACCAATGGAATATATTTTCAAGCAAGACTGTTGTCTGTCTTGCCAGTTATAAATTTCATGTGGAATTTCCTATAGTGTTTGAAGGACTCTGCTATTTCCCACAGACAAAGTTATTTATCAAAGCTTTTTTTTTTTTTCCTACCCTGATTAGGGGAAACTTGGACTCAATACTGCAAATACATTCTTTTAATTTTATATGGATTATATTGCTTTAAATATCTCATTTATGTGGATGTTCTTACTCCACTTTCAATAAGCAGTGAGGATAAACTACTCAATGATATTTGATGAACAAATAATCAAATGAAAGGATGATTAAATGAGACCACGAGACACTGTGCTACAGATTCATTGGGAGGACGAATTAACTGAAAGAAAATTTAAGACCAAGTCTTCCCATGTTGCTCACTGGTAAAGAATATGCATGCCAGTGCTGGAGACACAAGAGACTCAGGTTCTATGCCTGGGTCAGGAAGATCCCCTGGAGTAGGAAAGGGCAAGCTACTCCATTATTTTTGCCTGGAAAATTCCATGGGCAGAGGAGCCTGACAGGCTACCATCTAAGGTATATAAAAAAGTTAGACACAGCTGAGTGACTGAGCAAACACTTCATTGTTGAGGAGTTTAACATTTAGCTGAGATTTGAATACTATGTCCAGTTAAATTAAATCTAAGCCTATGCCAAGGTCCAGCCAGTAGACATAATGATGTCTATAAGAATTCAAGTGAAGATGCAGAAGTCATGGGGGGACTGAAGGGTCTGAAGTTCCCCACAAGAAGTGATGTTTGAGCTACCCTTTGCTTAATGTATAAAAAGTCCCCTTAAGCCACAGCAGTTTACACAGAACCATTTATAAAGATGTGTGTGCTGAGTCATTCAGTCATGTCTGACTCTTTGAGACCCCAGGGACTCTTGCCCACCAGGATCTTCTGTCCATGGAATTCTCCAGGCAAGAATACTGGAGTGGGATGCCATTTCCTCCTCCAGGGGATCTTCCCAGCCCAGAGACTGAACCACTGCTTCTTAAGTCTCCTGCATTGGCAGGCAGGCTCTTTACCTCTAGCACCAACTGGGCTACTATTTATAAAGATACTGCTACTGCTAAGTCACTTCAGTCGTGTTCAACTCTGTGCGACCCCATAGATGGCAGTCCACCAGGCTCCCCCATCCCTGGGATTCTTAACAAGAATCCAGGCAAGAACACTGGAGTGGACTGCCATTTCCTTCTCCAATGCATGAAAGTGAAAAGTGAAAGCGAAGTCACTCAGTCGTGTCCGACCATCAGCAGCCCCATGGACTGCAGCCTTCCAGGCTCCTCCATCCATGGGATTTTCGAGGCAATAGTACTGGAGTGGGGTGCCATTGCCTTCTCCAATTTATAAACATAGGTGACCTTAATTCTTAATGACTAGGGAATGTTGATTGATTAAAGAGCCAAGAGACCCAAGATTTTTAAATGTCACCATATATTTACCAACATAAGCATAGTATTTACTTTACAATTCTGACTTAAAGACACCACTCCTTTAAGGTGAAGTAATTCTCTGAAAAGTATAATTTGAAGGCAGTATAATTTGATTATACTTTTATCACTTATCCTTGTTCTGACTTAGGACACAAGATAGAAAGTTTAGTGGAAACTGGTGCTAAACACAATAGTCCTCCCAGGCAACTTTCAAGTAGTACATGTGGTATGCTAATGCAATTAGCAGAGAAGTATCAGTCCTGGTGTTAAGGCTTGAGGAAGATGGGAGCATTCCTGACCAGAATTCTTTTTATGGTGTAGTCAATAGGCACACATATAGTGGTCTCCTTAAAACTGGTCTAATCAATAAGCACATATATAGTAGTCCATTTAGCATTCCTAAATATAGCTATTGGTATAAAATAAATGCATCTCATTCTATTCCATGTATCCCCCTTCACCCATTTGAAACCTGCCCTTGTTCCAGATTTCCAAACAATGATCAGATTGGAAAAGGAAACAAATAAAAGGTTTTTATTTGAGTGTATTTATTCCTCTAAAATAGTAGCTTTGAAAGCTCTGTGTCTTGCGCAGGCAATACATAGAGTATCTAAACACTGAGTTCTGGTAAAATAAAACTGTACAATGGTGTGTGCATGTGTCTTTTTTAAAGCCTTGTCTTTTTAACAATAGTGCTTCTGTAATGATTTAATGAGAGGTGCTGATGGTTAGAGGCTGCCTTTCTCCCTCAACAATATGAATAAAGTAACAGGGTGTCTGTGATACACAGGCTTATAAATCTCAGGACAACAAGGGCCCTTCGAATTTCCCATTGCTCAAAAAGCACCATTTATATTTCCCCTATATTTTATTAATTTTCTGATTGCTTCATTTCACTTTTTTTTCTATGTACTTTTGAGGTTATCGACCCACCTCTTTCTTAAGAGCGTAAAGAATAAGAACAGAGATTAAAAAATAATAATAATTCAAACATTAGGCCCTTCAGTTCCTCTCAGTCTTAGGGGAAAATTTAATAGCATTCGAAACCTGATTCTATCCTTCATGTCCAGGAGGGTGTTAGTAACTTACCCTTTTATTTCTCCATCCAATATGAATTCTTTCTTTTCTAAGGGGAGATTAACCAAGAACCAGGCAAAAGAGTTGAACTCTATTTCAGAAATGGCTCCTGAGAGTGCTCTAAAAAAACTTTCCCCAGCTGCCTTGGTCCTCAGCTTGGTCCTTGGGAGGGAGGTGTGAGCTAGTAAATACATCCAGAGTCCATCCCTGCAGCCCCCAGGACTGAGGAGAATTCAGCAAATGTACCTGGCCTCATTGCCCTTCACTGTCATTGCCCTTTGCTCTTGTGGGATTTTAGTTGTACGGCCGTGACTTGTTTGCCAGGATCTCTGAAAAGATAGACTCGCAGAGCTGCTTTTCTGATAGGCTAACACCACAGGAATAAGTTGCTGGTTGGTTTCTGTTTTTCAATCAAAAGGCCTGTAAGTCTCAGTTTCTTGTAAAATCAAGATAATGATACTCGCTTATGTGGTTGCTGAGGGGATCTCATGAGATTGGACTGTGTAATAGACCAAGACATATAATTGTCCCCACATCTAGTAGACTCTCAAAGACTTTAGATTCTTTGCCTTCCTCAGGCCTCACTGCATTTCCACCATAATATTAGCCGTGGAAATCCACATACATGTGGGAAATTCTTTGGAATTAATGGAAAATGTTAATATTTCTCACATGTGACTAATGATAGCTCTTCAACCAAAGCTAAACTCTAAAGTCCTTCCGGAGCTCTGTCCTTCGTGTACATTATGACAGCCGCTCACATCAGAGCATCTGTCAAAAATTGCAGCGGGACACATTTGGCAGCCACTTTCCTCCTCATTCATTTAATGTTATCAATTAAGGAGCAACCATAATCAAAGAAGCGATGGTATAAATGAAGACATTGAGCCAAATGAAATTTAACTTTTTTTTTTTTTTAAGTAAAATAAAGTCTAGTTCCATCACTGCTCCATATCTGTGAGATGTGATTCTTGCATTACAGGAGGCACTCTGATTTGTGGTTCAGTGTATCTATCCTGGGTCCCTGAAATGTGATTTTAGTATTAGAAGTACAGAGAGCCTTTCATTACCATGGGATCAACAATAACTAGGTCACAAGGCATGGAACTCAAGGATAGTTTTGCAAATACAAATGTGCAAATGGATTTCTCTGTTCATGGTGAATTAGATCAATCTTGCCTGTAGCCTGCCATTTTGTTGGGAAAAGACTTTCCAGAACGTCCGTGTTCTCTGGTCTCTAAAACAGCTACTCGTTTGTTTTGTGAGTGCATCAGCTGTTCCATAGGATGGAGCCAATAAGGGCAATGACCTAAAAAGCATTGCCACCTGAAGTATCTGGGTACATTACCAGGCTAGTGAGGGAGAAGCAGTCACATTAGATTGATTTCACATCAGTTGTATTTTGCAGCATAGACAGTAGCAACAAAGTGAGAAGAAGGTTGTTGTGTTTGAAGCCTCAGAGCTGTCTGGGATACCACCTAGCATAGGCGCCTGAGCTGTCAGGAGGAAGCCTGGTGCTATGCCTACTTTTTCTTTGGAGGTCATGTTCTTCACACTAATAGCACCTCTTAGCTCTAATTCAGGCATTAAAACAGTACTGACTCTGCCCAGCCTAATCAAATTGCAGAAGGAAAATGGCACCAAGAAGCCTGGGCATGAGGAAGTAATAAATATGTTTCGAGGTGACAGTTTCAAGGAACCTGAGTCTGCACAACAGAGTTGAAGGCAGACAGCTCCAGATGGCAAAACCTGCTTAGTAGAAGTCTTGGAAACCTGCACTGTCTGAATGGAAAGAACAGATCACAGGCCAGGTCTGGATCAGAGGAAAAGCCCCAGAGACATGTGATGAGATGCGCCTTTGGAAACGGCTGGGAGAGAATAAGAAATATGGAAGGAACTGAACTAGTTTAAGTATTCTTGAAGTTGGATAGGGTTGCTTTACTTCTGTCTCTGAAATCAGTTCTCTTTCAAGGCATTTCTTTCTACTCCACTTTGCTTTAGCCCCTACTTCCTAAGTCCTGTTTCATAGTGCACCAAAACTGCATGAATAAAACCACTTTGGAAACTCCCTCTTCAGTCATATTGGGAGCACACAGATAGGAAATGTTGGTATAACTCAGCCTTTTATATATTTTTAACTACTCACATAATCGCACATTTAAGTGTCACCAGTAAGAAAGCTAAGAATAAATTCACAAGCATGCTTGCATCCAAGCACAGGTAGCACAAGCAGGCACACCCACACATAAACACACACATACACTCACATACTCACAGTGGTACTGAAAACAAACTTGCCAATTTGCAAATAGAACATCAGAGTCCATTAGGACAAAGGAAGCCCTATGGCTTAAATGGGCAAGTAATTGGTTTTTGTCCTGTGTCATGTTTTAATTAAAGATAGCAATGCAATCTACAATATATCTAGAAATTACTAAAAACCTCTTTTACTAGAGACAAAAAGGGTCAATACATTTTTGTCTCTATGGCATAAAGCATCTCAGGTTACTTTGTCCCTGTTTATTACAGTAACTCAGGGTTGAAAGTAAATATTCAATTGATGAGACTGAAATCATATTTTGAGAGTAAATAAGGACATTTTGAAATTAGTTGTTTGCTTCAATAGCTTTCGAGACAATCTGAAGGCCTTTGCTCTAGGGACGGAGACAAAGAAAGAGGTAAACAATTCAAGGGAAGAAAACAATCAGAACTCTTAGACAAAGCTGAGAGATAAATGTCTACGAAAACAGACAATAATAACTCTTCCCATCTCTGGGAGGAACTAGAACAATTCAACAAGCTCTGTGCCTGTTTCTTTCCATAAAGTAGGTTTGCAAATTTTTCTGCTTCTTCTCAGGATGATGAAAGCAAAATATCATGTTAGCATCCTAAAAGCTAAATTCTGTTTCTGAAACTATTGTGAGAAGTCACCAAATGCAGAAGTGGAAACCTTTTCAGCTTCCAAATTGAGCTTTTATCTAGGCCTTCCCACCAAAGAAATGAAATTATCCCAATAGCATTTTGGTGCACTCTACAGAGAAGAGTTGAAATGGAGAAAATAGAATGACCCTCCCATCATTATCCATAGCTGATAAATGGTGGTATCAATGACCCAGATGAATTTGAATCCTTTCTCCCTCTAGTTATTTTGATAATACTGGAATCGACTGAAGTGCATGAAATTAACAATTAAAAGAGGTTAAGCAGACACTTAATACTTGTTCTATTTTGTACAATTGGGCAGTAATGCATCTGCTGTAATCAGAATTTTTATTTCTTCTTGGGAAAAAAAAAAAAAAAGGAAATGTTTATGTTTCAGAAGCAAAGCCTCCCGGATCTGCGCCTCCTCTCATGCATGTGTGTGCATTGTTTGTCAGTGGCCTCGCCAGCTTGGCTGGCCAGCCTGGCTCTCTCCTTTTGCAACAGCTCCACCTTTGGGCCTCTAAAGGGAAAGGTCTTTTTTGCTAAAGGATATGAAAACTGGCAGTAACTAGAAATAGGCACTCAACCTTTTGTTCAGTCAAACAAAAAAAAAAAAGAAGAAATTATTTTCCTCAGCAGAAAGACACAAAGGAAAAAGGGAATAATGGAAGGAGAACAGGACAATAACAAGAGATGTCAGAGAGAGGTAGAGAGGAAGGAGGGAAAGAAAAAAAGGAGGGAAGCAGGAAGGAAAAGGGGAAGCATTCTTTTTTGACCAGAAGAAGATGCCGCAGCTCATCCAATTGTCCTTCTTTAGAGGCTTCCTGCCTGGACTGCAGACACTTGAAAAATTCAGATTCACCCCTGGCCCAGGATTGCTGTTTCAAACTTCCTCACTCCTGCCATTTTCTTATTGTTTTTTTATAAACTATAGCACCAGACTAATAAATGTGAAGTTAAGAGACCATTCGGGTTTCTGTCAAGCCCATTCTTTTTAAAAAGAGTGAAAGTGTTAGTTGCTCAGTTGTGTCCAACTCTTTTGAGACCTGATGGACTGGAGTCCACCAAGCCTGCCACGCTCCCCTGTCCTTGGAATTTTTCAGGCAAGAATACTGGAGTGAGTTGCTTCTTCCTTCTCGAGGGGATCTTCCTGATCCAGGGATCGGATCTGGGTTTTCTGAATTTCAGGTGTATTCTTTAACATCTCAGCCACCAGGAAAGGATCATTCTTTTTAAAATGAGAATTAAATACAATGTGTGGCAAGATTCTTACTATTTCTTTCTGAATGCTCAACAGCCTTGGATTCTTTCCAGACAAACACAACCTCACTCCCAGGAAGCAGGACCTTGGCTAACCAGAGATGGGAGAATGAATACAAGAAACTTCTTAAATTCCACTGTCAACTAAACCCTGATCCTTAGATGTACAAGTTTCAGAGATGTATCCTGGGAATAGACAATCCATAGCTCAGTTGGCAGAGCTGGAGATCTAAGCAAATCTTTGTCTAGGGGAATTGGTATGAAACTGTTAGTATTAATATGAAAAGATCAGAAAAAAATGTATGCCCCAAATTCTGTGCCCCGTAAAGATGTAGATTTTTATAATCAAATTTATGAGCTCATGAGACAAAAATGTTGCAATACATAGAATGTGAGTAGAATGGAAGAGATATTTTCATGTTTCAGATTAACTCCAGGATCTAGGCAAGTCCATGCACTCTGCTTTGGAGACTTTAATTCTGACCCTCATAGCTTCAAATGTGGGTTGGCTCTCACAGTCCTGATTCCTTGCTATCTAATCACTGAAAATCACTTTGCATAGTTCACCAAGACCCAAAATTCAAAGGTCTCCTTCAATAAATAACTTCTGGCTCAAAATCATTTAAAGTTCTCATCATTCATAGGTTAAAATTCTTATTTCTCATCCATACTATCAAGGTCTTTGAAGGCCTGCTCCTATGTCCCTCTCCCAATAATCTCATTTAAGCAGTGATTCCCAAGCTTTCGACACCAGGGACTGATTTTGTGGAAGACAGTTTTCCCATGAATGGGAAGTAGGGGGTGGTTCAGGTAGTAATGTGAGCAGTGGGGAGTGATGGGGTACGCAGATGAAGCCTTGCTTACTGGCCAGCTGTTCCCCTCCTTCTATGTGGCCCTATTCTGAATAGACCATGGACCAGTAGCAGTCCTCAGGTCCAGGGCTGGGAACCCCGGAATTTAGACCTTTTCAGACCTTGGTAGACATTCACTGCCTCACCCCTAAGACCACTCTGAACTTTCCTTCCATGACATGCTCCCTCAAGATCCACCTGCAGTCCACCTGCCTTATAGAGATGGCACCCCAGACAAACCCATTCATTGAAGCATTTACTCTCTTATAAATCTGTACTGCTGACCGTGTCAGCTCTCACTGACAGTGTATACTTTCAAGGGGATGGTTGATTCCGATCCTTCTCAATGTGTATATGTGTGTGAGTCTCATGTTTCTTCTACTCAGCTGAGTTACAAGCTTTCTGAGGGCACATCTTATTTGAATTCCTTGTGACAATTAAGATAGTGCTTTCTATGTATGAGGTGCTGAATTTTTATTATTGATTGATTGCATTGGCAGGAAAATGAGTGTTCCAGTTTATTTTTGCACCCAAATGGTTCTATGTGGCATCTTTCTTGATAGTTTAATGAGTCCATAATAGAATAAGTCTGATTTGCAGCAAAGCAAGTATGTGCATGCATCCCAAGTGCCAAGTCGTTTCAGTTGTGTCCAACTCTTTGTGACCTTATGGACTGTAACCCACCAGGCTCCTCTGTCCATGGAATTCTCCAGGCAAGAATACTGAAGTGGGTTGCCATGCCCTTCTCCAAGGGATCTTCTGACCCAGGGATCAAATCAGAGTCTCTTATTGTCTCCTGCACTGGCAGGCAAGTTCACCACTAGTGCCGCCGGGGAAGCCCCCAAAGCCGGCACTTTCACTTTTAAACCATTTTTGAATATTTAGTCATTTTGTATTGCAAAAATAGGTAGACCTTTTATATTATCTCTTATCCTACACTTCTCACTATATTAACATGTTTTTAAAATTTATTTCAAATTTCTGTAAATCTTACATAAGTTAAAACCAGAAAATAAAAGTCTTATTTTGGCGCATAATTTTTCATATACCCACCCTATTTTATTGGAAGCAAACTTAGCTCCAAAAACTCTTGTAACTCAAAACAATCACTCTGACCACAAAGGTATCCAGTCTATCCCTATCATGCATATCTACATTTCATTTTTAAAATTCAGTTGAAGAATAATGGGTACTCAAAAATCATTGTGTATTCTCCAGTTAGAAGTCATTCTACATTTCCTTTATGTTCTGAGAAAATGTTCTTTCCTTTGCTACCGAATGGTGAATTATTTCTTAAATAGGGCCCTTATATTTCTGTTCGTCTCACAGCTGGTCACAATGGACACCAGAAGCCCTGGATGAAAATGGATGATGCTCTGAGAGATTTTCACAGCACAGATGTTGAGAGAAGGCCCTGCATTACTCCAAGGGGTCTTTTCATTACGTTTGAGGAAGGTGGACTTTGAATGTCTACATTGTGGTGGAATATACATCTTTATCAATCAACTGGTATCTATCCTGTGCATTTATACAAAATATTATGGTGATTGCAGAAGCAATGTTGATCATGTCTTCTGCCCTCAAATTCTGAGCAAGGTTATAGCATCTTAAAATTAACATCTGTTAATCAACAGTGGTTTGTAAGGGGTAAATTGTATGGAAAAGGCTATCCACACTTAAGGACTTAGAGGATAACCTCTTTGAAATATGCGATTAAAAGTGTCATGCTAGGCCCATGGAGGACTGCCAATATCCTGCTTGCTGAGATTAAATTTAAGTAAAATAACTTTTGTTCCTGCATACCATATGCTTTTCTTTTTAAAAATATGAATTCTAGAAAGGTACTGGATTCGTGAATACACATCTTTTCACTCTCTCATCTTAATATTTAATTTGTAACCATATTTATCTCCTCTTCCAGACGGAATCACTCACTCCTCATTCTGGGCTCCTCATATATACTTTTATTTTGTACAAATTATTCATTTTATGCCTCTCTCTCTCTCTTAGTAGGTATTTAATAAGAGCAAGAAATGAGTTATGTATTTCTGTGTGTCCCCTTTACCTGGGGGATATGCCACAACCTGGTATATAAGAGTGATCAATAATAAATGCTTGTTCAAATGTTCCAGTAAATTTTAAGCTGCTTTGAGAAAGGTGGCTCAGACAGTGAAGAATCTGCCTGTAATGCAGAAGACCCAGATTCGGTTGGGAAGATCCCCTAGAGAAGGGAATGGCAGCCCACTCCAGTATTCTTGCTTGGAAAAATCAGTGGACAGAGGGACCTGGTGGGCTACAGTCTATGGGGTCGCAAAGAGTCACACTCACTAAGTGAATGATTAACACACTTGAGAAAGGGAATTATATCTTAGTCACATCTATTTACAAAGCATTATTTTAAGCACCTTAAGGACATAAATGACCTCAATGACTATTTGTTGCTTTAAGGTAAGGAGGAAGTACATGAGTTAAACTCTAAAATAAGGCTAAGTTAGGGCACAGTATACCTAATTTTGGGCTTCCCTGGTGGCTCAGTGGTAAAGAACCTGCCTGCCCATGCTGGAGAAGCAGGTTTGATCTCTGGGTTGGGAAGATCTCCTGGATAAGGGAATGGCAGGCAACCCACTCCAATAATCTTGCCTGGAAAATCCCAGGGACAGAGGAGTCTGTTGGGCTACAGTCCACAAAGTCACAAAAGAGTCAGACACAACTTAGATACTAAACGACAATACCTAATTGCAATATTCAGGGCTCAGGTATAGAGTCCAGCCACTTAATTGATATGAGAAATATTTCAGACAACATACATTTGTCTTCTACTTCATTGGAATAGTGTAACTCAAAAAATCTCTTTTAAAGAAAGAAGCTGTCATTTATTATTGTGGCATTTCATGCTTGCCCTCAAGTCCCATTTCTCAGCGTCAGATTTAGTGCAGCACTGTTTCTCTGGTAACTTGTGCCACTCTGGTAAGTGCTAACTGCCTGTCGATGGGGCGGTTTAAATGAATCTGAGAAATAAGTGTACCTGGCCTTTCACCTTAATGCCTTTAAAATGATCTCTGCTTTATTTTAAAGGTGACTAAGACAGTTTGATATCATAAAGGGATGAGTAAGTATGCAAGGCAAATGCATTTCCAGCCAGAGATGTGCTGGCCCCCTACTGTTTATATTATATATTCATCTTGTGGGTCTTTGGGATAGAAAAATAACTGTTTCTTGGTGCAGTTTTATTCCCCTTCCTCCAGCTATTTACATCATGACTTCTCAGTAGATGTAAATAAATATGTCATTATCCTTCTCATTTTCAGAGTAATAGCAGCAAGGTAATAATTGCAGCAAACAATAGGACATAAGCCTAAATGCCATAGGTCTTTGGTACCTGGAAATACAGAAATCCCTCTTTTCCCATAATCTATGAGAACTTGGCTGAACAACCAAAATTACAGACTTAGTATATTAGTTAGGAGTCTCAGAAACAAAGCCAATAGGAAGCAGACAGAGAAAGAAAATCAGTAAAAGGAATTGGCTTATGCAATTAGAAGGCTGAGAAATCCCAAGATCTACAGTCAGCAAGCTGGAGACCCAGGAGAGCCAATGGTGTAATACCATTTTGAAAACCAGGAAGCTGAAGACCCAAGAAGAAAAGATCTTCCCATTCAAATCTGAAGGCAAGGAATGACTAACAAACCAGTTTATGAAGTCAGGAAAGAGGAGTTCCCTATTTTTCACCCTTTTTGTTCTATTTAAGTCTTTGGCTGGTTAGATGAGGCCCACCCACATTAGAGTGGGCAATCTGCTTTATTCAGTCTGCCAATTCAAATGATAATTTCATTGAAAAATACCTGCATACACCACTCAAAATGATGTTTGACCCTGCGATTCAGGCTAATTGATGAATAAAATTAAACAACACACATGGTATTGATGAAAATGGCTCTTGAAAGTATGTGTACACATATACACACATATAAATATAATTTCTTAGTTTTATCATCTGTTACATCATTGTCTATACTTCTATTAATGCACTGAAAGTACAGTAAACATCTGTTTAGTGAAGTCTCTTAGTCATGTCTGACTTTTTGCGACCCCATGGACTGAGTAGCCTACCAGGCTCCTAGGTCCATGGGATTTTCCAGGCAAGAATACTGGAGTGAGTTGCCATTTCCTTCTCCAGGGGATCTTTCTGACCCAGGGATCAAACCCGGGTCTCTGGCTTTGTAGGCAGATGCTTTACCATCTGAGCTACCAGGAAAGCCCTAAACATCTGTTTAATGTTTAGCAATACCTGACACTCTACCAAGTGTACATTTGTGACCTAAATTATTTCTCAAGACTATCTTGCAAGATAGGTATTTTCATGACTTCAATTTTATAGATGTAGACACCAACTCTGAGACAGGAAAAATTTCTCCTGCAACAAAACTTGTAATTCACATGCCAAGACTAGAATCCAGATCTATTTAACACTAAACTTCTGCATTCTTTACTCTAGTTTGCACAACATATTTGAAAATCATGACACTCTGAAAATCTACCTTATATGCAGAATCCAAAGATTCATATATAATAGTCCTATGTTGAGAAATAAGCTTTCCACCCTCGGAGCCTATTTGCAAGAAAATATCATTAGAAACAGCACTATTTAACCCTTTTCACTGTAGAGGAATAAATGAGAAGAGGGTATTTCTGAGGTATAAAGCTTGGAAGGAGTATGCTAAATTAAACTCATGTAAATAGGACCACTGACTTTATCTAGAAGAAATAAATATTCCCAGTGCCAGAGTGTTCAGCTTTCATTTATCTAAAAAACATCTGGGTCAGGTCTAATTTTGGCCTCCTTATGGAAAGCAAAATTAAACAGACATGCTATGATAAAATCTGATGTTAAATTTTGATATGACAAACTATACAATAGACTTAGCTGCCTTTCAGATTTGAGAGGGAAGAGTCATCTAAATAGCACACATGAAATGCATGAGTATTTGCTCTCTTTCAGACCTTAAAATAGCTTTTCTATGACTTAAAAAAAAAATCCAATAGCACATGATGTTTATGATCCTTTTGTGGTAATGTTTCCAGTGACCATATTCTCCATCAAACTAATCATTGCAAGTTCACTTTTGAGACTACCATTATTTCTGTTTGGTTACTGTTGGTGAAAAAATACACACTACCTAAAAGTTGAGAGTTATATTTTATTGGCAGAAATGTTTAGGACTTAGGCCCAAGAGGCAGCATCTCAAGTAACTCTGAGAGAACTACTCCAAGGAGGCAGGAGAGGAGCCAGGGTATATAGAAGGCTTGCAGCAAAGGACAGGTAGTTAGGACACAAAGACTTTTTATGTTTCTTTGGTTTTTGCTTTTAATTAAACAAAACTAGATATCACAACTTAAGGACTAGCAGGATCCCCTATGACCCACCTCCCAGAATAATGGAAATAAAAGCAAAAATAAACAAATGGGACCTAATTAAACTTAAAAGCTTTTGCATAATGAAGGAAACTATAAGCAAGGTAAAAAGACAGCCTTCTGAATGGGGGGAAATAATAGCAAATGAAGCAACTGACAAAGAATTAATCTCAAAAATATATAAGCAACTCCTGCAGCTCAATTCCAGAAAAATAAATGACCTAATCAAAAAATGGGCCAAAGAACTAAACAGACATTTCTCCAGAGAAGACATATAGATGGCTAACAAACACATGAAAAGATGCTCAACATCACTCATCATCAAAGAAATACAAATCAAAACCACAATGAGGTACCATTTCATGCCAGTCAGAATGGCTGTGATCCAAAAGTCTACAAGCAATAAATGCTGGAGAGGATGTGGAGAAAGGGGAACCCTCTTACACTGTTGGTGGGAATGCAAACTAGTACAGCCACTATGGAGAACAATGTGGAGATTCCTTAAAAAACTGGAAATAGAACTGCTTTATGACCCAGCAATCCCACTGCTGGGCATACACACTGAGGACCAGAATAGAAAGAGACATGTGCACCCCAATGTTCATCACAGCACTGTTTATAATAGCCAGGACATGTAAGCAACCTAGATGCCCATCAGCAGACAAGTGGATAAGAAAGCTGTGGTACATATACACAATGGAGTATTACTCAGCCATTAAAAACAATGCATTTGAATCAGTTCTAGTGAGGTGGATGAAACTGGAGCCTATTATACAGAGTGAAGTAAGCCAGAAAGAAAAACACCAATACAGTATACTAACGCATATAAATGGAATTTAGAAAGATGGTAATGATAACCCTGTATGCAAGACAGCAAAAGAGACACAAATGTATAGAAGAGTCTTTTGGACTCTGTGGGAGAAGGAGAGGGTGGGATGATTTGGGATAATGGTATTGAAACATGTATAATATCATATAAGAAATGAATCGCCAGACCAGGTTCAATGCATGATACAGGATGCTTGGGGCTGGTGCACTGGGATGACCCAGAGAGATGGTATAGGGAGGGAGGTGGGAGGGGGTTTCAGGATGGGGAACATGTGTACACCTGTGGTGGATTCATGCTGATGTATGGCAAAACTAATATAATATTATAAAATAATTAGCCTCCAATTAAAATAAATAAGTTTAAATTAAAAATAAATAAACAAAATTTTTAAAAAAGAAAGATGCAAAAGTCTAAGCTCACAGAAATCATTTCCTTACAATGCACCTCAGCTATCTGAGGTCAGTTTCCTGTGTTTTTCACATTCTGAGCTTCCTCCTGGTTCACCATAGGAAGTGGTTTTAGTCTGACAGCTGCTAGATGGCAGGTATTCTTTCCTTCCTGAGTTGCCTCCTCAAGGCTCACCTCCATGTTGGCTGCAATTGCTGATGACTACGACGTGCTTTACATGCTGTCCAGAGGAGACTGGTATGCTGTAATCCATGGGGCTGCAAAGAGTTGGACACAACTTAGCTACTGAAAAGCAACACAAATGATATCTTTTGTTTACTGATGTGGCAGGAAATATTCTACTTCTTCTTATTGTATTTGCCATAATTGTCTATCCCTAGACCACATCACTACTCTTCACAAGACATTTTATAAAATCCAATGGTGATTTTGAATACAACTATAATGGAATAACAGGCAAATTTGACCTTGGAGTTCAAAATAAAGCAGGGCAAAGGCTAATAGAGTTTTGCCAAGAGAATGCACTGTCATAGCAAACACCCTCTTCCAAACACAAAAAGAAGACTCCACACATGGACATCACCAGGTGACCAATACCAAAATCACATTGATTATATTCTTTGCAGTGAAAGATGGAGAAGCTCTATACAGTGAGCAAAAACAAGACTGGGAGCTGACTATGAACTCCTTGTTGCAAAATCCACACTTAAACTGAGAAAGTAATGAAAACCACTAGACCATTCAGGTATGACCTAAATCAAATCCCTTAGGATTATACAGTGGAAGTGACAAACAGAGTCGAGGGATTAGATCTGATAGAGTGCTTGAGGAACTATTGATGAAGTTTCATGACATTGTACAGGAGGCAGGGATCAAGATGATCCCCAAGAAAAAGAAATGAAACAGGGCAAAAAGGTTGTCTGAGGAGGCCTTACAAATACCTGAGAAAAGAAGAGAAGCTAAAGGCAAGGGAGAAGAGGAAAGATACCCACTTGAATGCAGAGTTCCAAAGAATAGCAAAGAGAGATAAGAAACCCTTCCTCAGTGATGAATGCAAAGCCATAGAGGAAAACAATAGAATGGGAAATACTAGAGATCTCTTCAAGAAAATTTGAGACACTAAGAGAACATTTGATTTAGGTCATACCTGAATGGTCTAGTGGTTTTCCCTACTTTCTTCAATTTGAGTCTGAATTTGGCAATAAGGAGTTCATGATCTGAGCCACAGTCAGCTCCCAGCATTGTTTTTGTTGACTGTATAGAGCTTCTCCATCTTTGGCTGCATAGAATATAATCAATCTGATTTCGGTGTTGACCATCTGGTGATGTCCACGTGTAGAGTCTTCTCTTGTGTTGTTGGAAGAGGGTGTTTGCTATGACCAGTGCATTTTCTTGGCAAAACTCTATTAGTCTTTGCCCTGCTTCATTCCGCATTCCAAGGCCAAATTTGCCTGTTACTCCAGGTGTTTCTTGACTTCCTACTTTAGCATTCCAGTCCCCTATAATGAAAAGGACATCTTTTTTTCTTGATGGATGTGAGTCTGAGTGAACTCCGAGAGATGGTGATGAACAGGGAGGCCTGGCGTGCTGCGATTCATGGGGTCGCAAAGAGTCGGACACGACTGAGCGACTGAACTGAACTGAAGAGAACATTTCATACAAAGATGGGCATAATAAGGACATAAATGGTATGGACCTGAAAGAAGCAGAAGATATTAAGAAGAGGTGGCAAGAATACACAGAAGAATTATACAAACAAGATCTTCATGACCCAGATAACCATGATGGTGTGATTACTCACCTAGAGCCAGACATTCTGGAATGTGAAGTCAAGTGGGCTTTAGGAAGCATCACTATGAACAAGGCTAGTGAAGGCAATAGAATTCCAGTTGAGCTATTTCAAATTCTTAAATATTATGCTGTGAAAGTGATGAACTCAATATGCCAGCAAATTTGGAAAACTCAGCAGTGGCCACAGGACTGGAAAAGGTCAGTTTTCATTCCAATCCCAAAGAAAGGCAATGCCAAAGAATGTTCAAACTACCACACAATTGCACTCATCTCACACACTAGCAAACTGATGCTCCAAATTTTCCAAGGCAGGCTTCAGCAGTATGTGAAACATGAACTTCCAGATGTTCAAGCTGGATTTAGAAAATGCCAGGGAACCAGAGATCAAATTGCCAACATCTGTTGGATCATAGAAAAAGCAAGATAATTCCAGAAAAACATCTATTTCTGCTTTGTTGACTATACCAAAGCTTTGGACTGTGTGGATCACAACCAACTGTGGAAAATTCTTAAACAGACGGGAATGTCAGACCACCTGACTTGCCTGCTGAGAAATCTGTATGCAGATCAAGAAACAACAGTTGTAAATGGACGTGGAACAACAGATTGGTTCCAAATAAGGAAAGGAGTACATCAAGGCTATATATTGTCACCCTGCTTCTTTAACTTATATGCAGAGTACATCATGTGAAATGCTGGGCTGGATGAAGCACAAGCTGGAATCAAAATTGATGGGAGAAATGTCAATAACCTCAGATATGCAGATGACTTCACCCTTATGGCAGAAAGTGAAGAGGAAATAACAAGTCTCTTGATGAAAGTGAAAGAGGAGATTAAAAAACTTGCATTAAAACTCAATATTCAGAAAACTAAGATCATGGCATCTGGTCCCATCACTTCATGGCATATAGATGGGGAAACATTGGAAACAGTGAGAGACTATATTTTTGGGCTCCAAAATCATTGCAGATGGTGACTGCACCCATGAAATTAAAAGAGGCTTGCTTTTGGAAGAAAATCTATGATTAACCTAGACAGCATATTAAAAAACAGAGACATTACTTTTCCAACAAAGGTACATCTAGTCAAAGCTATGATTTTTCCAATAGTCATGTGTGGATGTGAGGGTTGAGCCATAGAGAAGGTTGAGCACCCCAGAAATGATGCTTTCAAACTGTGGTGCTAGAGAGGACTGTTGAGAGTCCCTTGGACTGCAAGGGGGTCCAACCAGTCAATCCTAAAGGAAATCAGTCCTGAATATTCATTGGAAGGACTGATGCTGAAGCTGAAACTCCAATACTTTGGCCACCTGATGTGAAGAACTGACTCATTTGAAAAGACCCTGATCCTGGGAAAGACTGAAGGTTGGAGAAGGGGACAACAGAGGATGAAGTGGTTGAATGGCATTACCAACTCAATGGACATGAGTTTGAGTAAACTCTGGGTATTGGTGATGGGCATGGACTGCATGCTGCCGTACATGGTGTCACAGAGTTGGATACAACTGAGTGACTGAGCGGAACTGAACTGATAATGGAATAATTGGTACCAGACTGCCTTTCTCAATTATAAAATTGGACAAAAGACATGAAACTTACGTCTCCAGAAAGAGAATAAGTTGTACATGACTATAAATTCAAAAGAAGATTACAGAATTGCTGAAGAAGACAAGCTCCAGAATTGCCCAGTATTTCTCCCTAGACATACTTTCTAGACCATAGCACGTGAGAAATTAAAACAGAGAAACATCACGAAACAAAAAGCAAAGATCAGAATTGGGGGATGTAGAGGTGGCTGAAATTTATAGACCGTGGCTTCAGAAAGGAAAAGCTCCAGAAACTTATACAAGTCCCCTTTGAATCTTTAAATAAATGCTAATTAGAGCATGTATAAGATGAAATTCTACAAAGTGCTGCCATGGAAAGAATAATTATGTGGAAACTGTGACTAGAACAATTCCTGGGGCTAAACAGGACTGGGAGATTTTGAGCTTTGACAGTCAGAGTAAATAGAAATTTTTAAATAGCTAGCATGTTCAGTAGAGATCCCAGAAAAGTCAAAGTTTTAGAGCAGAGCTTATCTGATGTAAAAACCAGTCTAGACAAGTGATATCATGTAATTTTCCTTATCTATTTGACTTATTTCACAAGCATAATATTCTCAGACTCACAGATACAGGAAACAAACTCATGTTTGCCAAAGAGAAGTGGGAAAAAGGGAGGGACAAATTAGGGGTATGGGGTTAACAAATACAAACAACCATATATAAAATAGATAAGCAACAAGAATATGCTGTATAGCAGAGGGAATTATACCCATTATCTTGTTATAACCTAAAATGGAATATAATCTGCAAAAATACTGAATTCTTATGCTATGTACCTGAAACTAGGGCTTAAGCAGAGACATTACTTTGCTGACTAAGGTCCGTCTAGTCAAGGCTATGGTCTTTCCTGTCGTCATGTATGGATGTGAGAGTTGGACTGTGAAGAAGGCTGAGTGCCAAAGAATTGATGCTTTTGAAATGTGGTGTTGGAGAAGAGTCTTGAGAGTCCCTTGGACTGCAAGGAGATCCAACCAGTCCATTCTGAAGGAGATCAGTCCTGGGATTTCTTTGGAAGGAATGATGCTAAAGCTGAAACTCCAGTACTTTGGCCACCTCATGCGAAGAGTTGACTCATTGGAAAAGACTCTGATGCTGGGAGGGATTGGAGGCAGGAGGAGAAGGGGACGACTGAGGATGAGATGGCTGGATGGCATCACTGACTCGATGGACATGAGTCTGAGTGAACTCCGGGAGTTGATGATGGACAGGGAGGCCTGGCGTGCTGTGATTCATGGGGTCACAAAGAGTCGGACACGACTGAGTGACTGAACTGAACAGAGGGCTTCCCAGGTGGCACAATGGTAAAGAATCTGCCTGCTAATGCAGGAGACATGGGTTCAAACCCTGGGTTGAGAAGATCTCTCTGGTGTAGGAAATGGCAAGCCACTCCAATATTCTTGCCTGGAGAATCCCATGGACAGAGGAGCCTGGCGGGCTATAGTCCATTGAGTCACAAAGAATTAGCCACAACTGAGTACACACAAACACACACACCTGAAACTAAAACAGCACTGTAAATCTACTATACTTCAATAATAAAAATAAATCTGCAAAGAAGCAAACTGAGCCATCTATAAACTCCTGCCTGAATGAAACTTGATACTATTCAAATAATTTTAAAAATAAATATTCAACAATATAGAAATCATAATACCTGACACACAATTAAAACTTATTAGATATGTGAAGGAAACTAAAAGCAAGGAGAAATAGATCATGGGATGATAGTCCATTGAGTCACAAAGAATTAGCCACAACTGAGTACACACAAACACACACACCTGAAACTAAAACAGCACTGTAAATCTACTATACTTCAATAATAAAAATAAATCTGCAAAGAAGCAAACTGAGCCATCTATAAACTCCTGCCTGAATGAAACTTGATACTATTCAAATAATTTTAAAAATAAATATTCAACAATATAGAAATCATAATACCTGACACACAATTAAAACTTATTAGATATGTGAAGGAAACTAAAAGCAAGGAGAAATAGATCATGGGATGACGGAACTGACAGACGAAGGCTTTAAAAAGAGCCATTACAATTGTGTTCAAGAATGTAAATGAAAAAAAATGAATATGCTGGGGGAAAATGGAATATCTATATCTATATAAATTCAGGTGTAATACTAGAATTGAAAAATATATCTGAAATTATATGTGTAACCACCATCTATATCTATAACCACATCTAGATAGGTACTAAAAAGTTAATGGAACCCACTCCAGTATTTTTGCCTGGAGAATCCCCATGGTCAGAGGATCCTGTTTACAGTCCATAGGTTGCAAAGAGTCAGACATGACTGAGTGACTAAGCACAGAAAAGAACAGAAGAAAAGTCTCCCAGGCAATGCTAGTGGTAAAGAACTCACTTGCCAATGCAGGAGATATAAGAGCCACAGGTTTGATCCCTGGGTGGAGAATCCCCATGGTCAGAGGATCCTGTTTACAGTCCATAGGTTGCAAAGAGTCAGACATGACTGAGTGACTAAGCACAGAAAAGAACAGAAGAAAAGTCTCCCAGGCAATGCTAGTGGTAAAGAACTCACTTGCCAATGCAGGAGATATAAGAGCCACAGGTTTGATCCCTGGGTTGGAAAGATACCCTGGAGGAGAAAATGGCAATCTACTCCAGTATTTTTGCCTGGAGAATCCCATGGACAAAGGCGTCTGGTGATCTATATAGTCCAAGGGTCACAAAGAGTCATACATGACTGCAGTGACTTAGCACTCACATAAGAAAAAGCTCAGTGAACTTGAAGACAAGGTAATAGAAATGATTCAAACTTCAGACACTAGAAGGAAAGGGAATACTTCCCAACTCATTTTATGTATGATACTTAGTATCATCATAACCCTGATACTAACTCTGGACAAGATTGTTAATAAAAAACAAAATTACAAGCAAATTCACATATGAATCTATAAAAATCATTAACAATATATTATCAATTAAACCCACCAATATTTATAAGGAATAATGTATATCCACCAAGTGAAGTTGGTTCTAGAAACGCATGGTTTGCCAGAGAGACAGGGTGGGGAGGGATATGGGATAGGGGTTCAGGATGAGGGGGACACACATATACCTGTGGCCAATTCATGTTGATATATGACAACAATGTGACAATATTGTAAAGTAATTATCCTCCAATTAAAATATATAAATTAACTTAATAAAAAGAAAATATACAGTGTCATTGAATCAAAATATAGCATACTACTACTACTAAGTCGCTTCAGTCGTGTCCAACTCTGTGTGACCCCATAGACGGCAGCTCACCAGGCTCCCCCGTCCCTGGGATTCTCCACGCAAGAACACTGGAGTGGGTTGCCATTTCCTTCTCCAGTTTATAGCATATTGGTATGAAATTTGATGAGTTAGCACAAAGTTAGTTGTGTTTGATGACCTATTTCCAGTTAACATAAGACATATTGTACTTGTCCTTGCTTCTTAACAGTTCACTTTAAAAAATCCATTCATAAAAATTAAATTAAAAAATAAAAATGCATGATTTCATTAACACGTAAAAACCATGACAGTGATATAAACTACATTAACAGAAATAAGAGAAAAATCACATGCCATCTCAATAGATGCAGAAAAACATTGGGAAAAAAAATGTGATATCCTTTTCTGATGAAAAAACCAAACAAACTATCAGGAAGCTATAATTGAAGGAAACTTCTAGACTTGATATAAATGGCAACTTTGCAAAACCTACATGCCTGCTAAATTGCTTCCATTGTGTGCGACTCTTTGCAACCCTTTGGGCTATAGCCCGCCAGGTTCCTCTGTCCATGGGATTCTCTAGTCAAGAATAGTGGAGTGGGTTGCCATGCCCTCCTCCAGGGGATCTTCCTAACCCAGGAATCAAACCCATGTCTCACATCTGCATTGGTAAGGGGCTTCTTTACCTCTAAGGCCACCTGGGAAGTCTTTGCAAAACCTATAGCTAACTTCATATTTATTATCAAGAAAAGAAAAAAGGAGTTTACTTTTCACAACTTCTATTTACAATTGTACTAGACATTTCAAATATATTCAATAAAAAAGAATAAATAAAGGGTATACAAATTTGAAGGAATATGAAAGTGTTTTACTAATAGGCAATAATTTATGTAGAAAATAACCTATCAAAAATTTAGCAAAGTTGTAAGACATAAGATTAATAAATCAATTTAGCAAAGTTGTAAGACATAAGATTACTGAATGGAAGAAAACATAGAACATCATGAGGTGGACAACTATTTCTTAGAATACATCAAGCATCAGTTCAGTCAGTTCAGTTCAGTTACCCAGTCATGTCCGACTCTTTGTGACCCCAAGAATCACAGCACACCAGACCTCCCTGTCCATCACCAACTCCTGGAGCTCACTCAAACTCACGTCCATTGAGTCAGTGATGCCATCCAGCCATCTCATCCTCTGTCATCCCCTTCTCCTCCTGCCCCCAACCCCTCCCAGCATCAGGGTCTTTTCCAGTGAGTCAACTCTTTGCATGCATAACTATAATTAAAAACTGATAAACTTGTTCAGTGACTCAGTCATGTCCAAATATTTGCGACCCCATGGACTGCAGCATGCCAGATTTCCCTGTCATTCACCAATCCTGGAGCTTGCTCAAACTCAAGTCCATTGAGTCGGTAATGCCATCAAACTATCTCACTCTCTGTCATCCCCTTCTACTTTGCATGCATAACTATAATTAAAAACTGATAAACTTGTTCAGTGACTCAGTCATGTCCAAATATTTGCGACCCCATGGACTGCAGCATGCCAGATTTCCCTGTCATTCACCAGTCCTGGAGCTTGCTCAAACTCAAGTCCATTGAGTCGGTAATGCCATCAAACTATCTCACTCTCTGTCATCCCCTTCTACTCCTGCCTTCAATCTTTCCCAGCATCAGGGTTTTTTCCAATAAATTGGCTCCTCACATCAAATGGCCATAGAACTGGAGCTTCAGCTTCAGCATCAGTCCTTCCAATGAATATTCAGGGTTGATTTCCTTTATGATTGATTGGTTTGATTTCCTTGCAGTCCAAGGCATTCTCAAGAGTCTTTTCCAACACCACAGTTCAAAGGCATCAGTTCTTTGGCACTCAGCCGTCTTTATGGCCCAACTCTCACATCCATACATGACTACTGGAAAAACCATACCTTTGACTAGATGGACTTTTGTTGGTAAAGTAATATCTCTGCTTTTTAGTAGGCTGTCTAGGTTGGTCATAGATTTTCTTCAAAGGAGCAAGCATGTTTTAATTTCATGGCTGCAGTCACCATCTGCAGTGATTTTGGAACCCCCCGAAATAAAGTTTCCGTTTCCATCATTTCCCCATTTATTTGCCATGAAGTGATGGTGCTGGATGCCATGATCTTAGTTTTCTGAATGTTGAGTTTTAAGCCAACTTTTTCACTCTCCTCTTTCACTTTCATCAAGAGGCTCTTTAGTTCTTCGCTTTCTGCCATAAGGGTGGTGTCATCTGCATGTCTGAGGTTACTGATATTTCTGCTGACAATCTTGATTCCAGCTTGTGCTTTATCCAGACCAGCATTTCACATGATGTACTCTGCATACAAGTTAAATAAGCAGGTGACAATATACAGCCTTGACGTCCTCATTTCCTAATTTTGAACCATTCGAAATTTTACTTTATTAAAACTTAAGTTTATTCATTAAAAATACTGTTAAGAAAATGAAAAAGCAAACTGCTTATTGAGAAAAATTAGTAGTACATATGTGTGATAAAAGATTTGTCCAGAATGAACAAATTAGAAAATAAGCACATTTTTCTAATTGTGTGAAAAACTTTAATAGGCAGTTCATAAATGAAGATATAGAAATCTATACCAAGATCATGAAAAAGCACTTAACATTACTTCTTATCAGGGAAATGTAAAATGAAACCTCAATCATACAATATTATACAGCCACCAAAATGGCTAAAATTTAAAATACTGATTGTTTCATTTGCAAATATTTCTTCCATTCTGTGCTTTGTTTTCATTTTGTCTATGGTTTCCTTTGCTGTGCAAAAGCTTTGAGTTTAATTAGATACACCTGAAACTAACACACCATTATTAATCAATTAAGCTCCAATATAAAATAAATTTTTAAAAAATACTGACAATATCAGATGTCAGTTGGAAAAATAAGAGTAACTGGAGCTCTCAAACTTAGCTAGTGGAAGTATAAAATGTTGAAACATTTTGGAGATCAAGTTAAATACACATGTAGTCCATGATCTACCAATTGCATTCTTAAGTATTTATGCAAAAGAAATGCCTTGCCCAGTAAAAGTTTGTCAAGAATATGCATAGCAACTTCAGTTATGATAGCTAAAAGCTAAAACAATTCATACACCCAGCAGTGGAAAAACAGATTAAAAATATATTGTGTTTTATTCACACTAAAGAATAATATTAATATGTAGCAATAAAAAGGAACTACTGATACACGAAGCAACAAGATGAATCTCAAAAGTGCTGAGTGAAAGAATAAGACACATAAGATACACCATGATTCTGTTTCCAAGAAATATCAGACTAGGAAAAATGAATCTATGATAAGAGAAAATTGATAAATAGTTGTTTTCAAGGAAGGATAGGGACTTTCAGGGGGAGAAAACTTTCTAGGGTGATAAAATCTTTTATATACTGATAGAGGCATGGGAAACATAGGTGAACACATTTGTTAAAGCCTATGAAACCATACTATTTAAAAACGTACATTTCATTCAATATAGATTTTACATCAATCAAATATTCTTGACCAAAATAATCAAATGAGGGGCATGTCTGAGATATATATATATATATATATAAAATAACTCCTTCCTAGGAGTAATCCTAGGAAGAATTTCAGAGTGATATTTTTTCCTGCTAAGAACTATATTGAGGAAACAATTCAAAGAAAATGTCAGTTGCATCATCATAGTCCATAATGGATATCAAAATTATCTTTGCAATATTGATTTCTGTTCAGAGTGAAACTAAAACAAAAATTTGTCCAGTCAGCAGAGAGATTTAGATAGTGTTAATGTGGCTCATCAGGGAAGTAGAAGCAAAAGCAAACACTGATCTCTCCATCTGACCTCTACCCTTATCAAATTCAAGCCAAAGACTGTGGCTGCATTCTTCAAAGCCCCTTTGACAGACAGGAATTGTCAGTAATAGTCATACTTAGCAGATATTCATTAATCTGCAGACCTTTCCAATTTGAGGAAATATTTTTCAGTCTATTGAAAGCATACTCATTTCTCTAAGAACAACCACACATACACTTCTTCCTTCAAGTCTTTTTCAAGCTTTGCAGCCTAAAATGATCTCTACATCTCCTGGATCTTGTAGCAATTTCCTAGTGCTTCTATTGTAAAACCCATCACCTTCTACTTTATATTACAGCAATTTGGGTACCTGCTTTATTCCCTCTTGGACTGCAAACTGCTTTAGAGGATAGAGATTGTTATTCATTTTATATTTCCACAGAACACCCCACACTGTAGATTTTGTCACATGTCTCTTCTAAATAAATGCATGAATATATGGAAGAATGAAAAGAAATTTTTGGATCAACAATGAGAAAGAAAAAAAACATGATAACAAAAAACAGAATGTGGCCTTGTATAGCAGTTTTCAGTAATTTTGCTGATTGATTTTTATCAAATTTATTTATTAAGCACTGCTATTTAACAGATATTTTTCTAGCTGGGCATTCTGGGTAAAAGTGAAATAGACATAGGCTTGTCCCTCACAGATACCACAGCTAGGAATAGGAGACTGATGAATAAATAATCATAATTATAAAACAATGTATTAAGACATCTAGTGGAGGAGAAAGTGGCAGCGCACACACACACACACCATGTAAATATATCAAATGGAGATTTAGAGAACTTAAGGGAGAATTTCAGATGACTTCCTAGGGTCTGAGTAATAACAATTGAGTTCGTAAAGAGCAAACTAAGCTATGTATTTTGTAAATTTTTCACCCTCTCAATAACCCTAACAGGTACTACCTTGCATGTGTGCTAAGTCACTTGTGTCTGACTCTTTGCAACCCTATGCCAGGCTCCTCTGCCCATGAGATTCTCCAGGCAAGAACACTACTATTCCTATGCTATAGATAAATAAATTGAGGCACTAAAATTATTTTGCACAAATCCATTAGTGTAAATGATGGTATCAGTATTTAGGTAAAGAAATTCTGAACCTAGTGCCTACATCCTCAGTCATAATGATTTGTGTCTTGAAAAATGGACAGGCATTGCATCTGCTCCATGTGTCTCTTTGTGTGAGGATATTCATGTGAAGTTAGAATAGAATGGTTTTATCAGTTAAGGTTCTTCATTGTTTACTCAGGTTTAGGAAAGATGAATCTTGTTACCTCATGCAACTACTAAAAGAAACTACTCAGAGAAACTACTAAAAAAATATTAGGATTTACCAGAGTGTCAAGGCAGGTATTGCATATCCAAACCTTAGGAAAGGAAGAACTATGTTACATTAATAGGTTTCAGTAGTTGAGGATAACAGGCCTTTTCTTTTGGTAGCTTTTAATTCTTGAATCATGCATAGATTTTTGAATCAAACAATTGTGGCAAAGGGCAGGTTCATATTGTACCAGGGCCACTGCTTGCATATTTATACGGCATGCCATTTACATTGTAAACTATACACAGGCAATGTGAGAGATGTCACTTGAAGCTGTACAATATTTATACTCACTTGGCAGTTTCAATGGCAGTCACATGACTGCTAGAGTGGAGTGTGGCAGTTTCTAAAAGAAAGGGAAACAAAGCAGAATAGATATACATTGCAGAAATTTGGGGCTTTGGGGCAGAGACAAAATTCAGAATTCTCATATATAAAGGGGTCTCAGATATTTTTAGCATCTAAAATCAGACCATGTTTTTCTTCTTAGCTCTTGTTTGCATCTAATATGCTTTAGAATTTCTGACAAACAAGGCCCTGTTTTTTGAAATTTTAAAAGTAAAAATTACCATCTTTCTAAATTCCATGGTAATGATAACCCTGTATGTGAGACAGCAAAAGAGAAACAGATGTATAGAACAGTATTTTGGACTCTGTGGGAGAGGGAGAGGGTGGGATGATTTGGGAGAATGGCATTGGAACATGTATAATATCATATGTGAAATGAATCGCCAGTCCAGGGTCAATGCATGATACTGGATGCTTGGGGCTGGTGCACTGGGATGACCCAGAGGGATGGTATGAGGAGGGAGGAGGGAGGGGGATTCAGGATGGGGAACACGTGTATACCTGTGGCGGATTCATGTTGATGTATGACAAAACCAATACAATATTGTAAAGTAATTAACCTCCAATTAAAATAAGCAAATTTATATTAAAAAATAAAAGTAAAAATTATTTTAGACTCAGTTCACCTATATTAAAATAAGCATATTTCCCCCTGACTAACAGTACTTAGAATTGTACTGATCTTCACATTCTCAGCTATTTTGCATCATGGTGCGTAGTGTGCATAACTAATAAACTGAGTAGCCCATGATTAGAGTCAGTTGGTGGAAAAATCAAGATCACAGTATTCAATGAAAAGTCTAGAAAATGGCTGCTCACAAACGCTAATGGTGTCAATATATCTTAGCTGTTTCACCTTTGTGGGAAAAAGGAAGAAATCACAGAGGAAATAAAATAGTAGCATAACACGACCGTGTACTTATTAAATTCTAACTCCAGTATGTGAATTATTTTACTTAATTCTCCCACTGCAGATAGGTTTCCTTTTTCTTATTTTATAAATGTGAAAGCAAGCTGACAGTAATTAAGTAATCTGTTTATAGTTACACTGATAGAAAATGGCATAAACAGAACTAAGTCCATATCTGTGTTTGTGCTTTCCATGCCAGGCCTACCTGAAAAGCTGTAAAGTCACTGACCAGGCTCTGTGGCTGCAGCCAGAAGCAGTAGGGTCTACTCACATTCACAAATCTCAAATCAGCCAGCACAATCATCTTTTAAACTTAACATTTTCTTCACTTCAAAGGTATATTGTAATATTGATATTCGAGTTAGTAGAGAAACTGAGATTATTTGGTAAGCTCAGTTACTAAATGCTACATCGCTGTTTTAAATTGGTAGAACTATTATTTACTAAATTGCAGAATTTCTGCCATTGGCAGCTTTTGTCCAGCACACCTGTTGTTTTCTTCACTCTCTTTCTCCTAGAGTGGGGCCATATTCCTCATGTTAGTGTTGGGCATAATAACAACTGAGTTTAATAAGAGCTCACTTGAAGAGTGACTTCCTCAATCAGTAATGCCTAACTAGACTTGAAAACAGAGAGGCACCATATACACATAGTAGAATAAATCCCATCCCAGGAGTTAAGAAACACCACCACGCTTTTGGTTTATCAGTGACTTATAAGGTGAAGCTGAAAAAATAATGCAACTACTCGGGTGTTCTAAAAATTATATACCAAGTATATATCAATACATGTTCTAATCTATACAAGAAGGAGTAAAGACTTGAATGAGTTAATGCATTTAAAAATGCTTTAGCTAAATGCAGAATACATTGTTATACATTGCTGTTCTTTACCTTGACAGACACTTTAAAAGAATCCATTAATTCTTCACATTTTAGAGGAGGAAAAAAAATTCTGAAACAAAAAGTTAAAAATAGAAGACACATCTTTCAAAAGACTGGTAGAGGAATTAGAGTCTGGAGAGGATTCTAGGGGCCAAATAGCCAAATGGGATTTGTGCTGAGGCAGGCTGGCTGGCAGGAAACTTTTTAAAACAACAAAAATAAAACTTCAAGAACCCACCAACTTCAGCTAATGTCTAAGATTATATACTCCAAAATGAGAAGATCCTCTACACTCAGTTCAATTGGCCTTTGTCAGATTTTTGCACACCAGATGATATGTGGCAAAATCCTCTCTGACTTTCTCCCTTCAGTGTACCTCTTAAGAACGTGAAGCTATATTGAAATATGTACAGTTTAAAAGAATCAGAGGTCAGAGGCAAGAACCTCTTCTGGCCTGCTAACAGAGCTCTGAACTGAAGTATTCGCTAGTCTCTTTGAGATTTTGTTTTATGTAAATGTTCCCACCTCCTGGAGTGTCCTCCCTTACGACTTTGTTAGAAAGGCCATATATTTCCAGATTTCATTTAGGGAAAGCATTTGTTCATTCAGGGAAAGAGAAAAACTAATTCCCTGGGGCGCAGTGACATTGATGAGAAATAAAGCCAGAGCCAACAATGGTGCAAGATCAGGAAAGCGCCAGCAAAGTAGAATGAAAGTCACAAGTTGTTTCAGCTGCACACAAAGGAAAGGGCGGGACCTTGTGAGGAAGTAAAACCACCCACTGGAAAGTTCTCTTTAAGTGTGTATTTTGGGGACAGAGGAAGTGAGGGCAGGTTGTCTCTGGAAAGGTAGCCCTTAACGGTCTTCAGAGCTAAACTTTTGGTGCAACCATTTTGTGAGAAGTGTTAAGTTGGTTTGAAACAGTGTCAGCTGGCTGGAAAATTATTTGACCTTCATTGGATTGTCAGTCATTCTTTTGCTTGAGTGGCTGAATGAAGAGCATGTCATTCTGTCATAGCAAAAATCTGGAGAAGGGGAAAAAAATTAAATCGATCCTCTCCATCTCAGAAAGGCTTAGTTTCATTGGCATCTAACTGACACAAATACTTTTCACTGGGTTTCTGTTTGCAGATAGTAATTAAATATTCCTGTCTTCAACTTTACAGCCAAATGCTCTGGTTGATGAGTAGCACAATATTCTCCATTCTTTAAGGATGGGACTGGAGTTATGCTCATTTTAAATGCCTCTGAACAGACATGTCTGCTTGGATTCTCTCTCTTTCCCTTTACAAAATCTGTTCTAAGATTCACCAAATGCAAGGAACTATTAAAACAAAAATTAATAAAATCTATAGTGTGCAATGCATCAACATTTGTAGTCCTGTTGTGGCTGTTAATTAGAGTTTATTCATACAAAATCTGGATTGCAGATGAAAAATTAAAGCAACTGATGAACTTAGAGATTTTTAGTTACTTATTAAAACATTGAAAAACTATGAATAAAAAAGGGGGAAAAAAGTGTGGTGACAGTAAGACAGGAAAGAGATCTAGGCGACAAGACCTATCATCATTTTGCCACAAGTGCTCCAAGTGTGAGACCTTGATCCCCTCACATCTTTTTTTGTTTGTCTGCTTGCTTCTCTCTGTAACCCACCACCTCCCTGTAGTTAGATGAAAGTGAAATGGTACTTGTGAGTGACCAGTATTTTTCCAAGTTGATGATAAGATTTGGAGTCTTCTCCCCTTTAAGAAAAGAATGAATACAAATGTCCTGGTTGGCTTTCAATAGCTAGTAAGATTAACCCCAGAAAAACCTCTTGTAGTTGAGACATCGATTGTTCTTTCTCATCTGGGCCACAGTCTATTTGAGGAGCCTCAGCCCCACCTGTAAAAGGGAAGAGGATGAGGTGGAGGTCAGGAGATAGGCATTTTCATTTTCTATAGAATTCCTGTACTCAGGACAGGTCTCTACTTACAGTCTAGTTGGGAATTGGGGGCATCACCTAGAGGCATTAGACCCTAAAAATGCTTTATTTAGAGAGTTATATACTTTAGAGAGTTTTGCTTTGTGTTTCTTGTTTCAGCTTACCTGAAAATTACCTTAAGACTCCTTTCTGCTCTGCTACAATTGATCAGACCACAATCTTCTTACTTTACTCAAGAAAGTGAAGGTCTGAAACTAAGCAACAGGAAATGAAAATCTGACAAATATTAGATAAATGGAATTAAGTTTATCAAGATCTTAAAATGAACCTTTTCATTTCTCTTTTTTCTTTTTGTTTTTCTGGTTTATACAATATTATGAATTCTTTCATTTTTATACAAAATATATGAATTAGATTCTTGGGATAGCCAAGTGTTCCTTTTGGATCATCATCCTTGTAAATACTTCAGTTCAGTTCAGTCGCTCAGTCGTGTCCGACTCTTTGCGACCCCATGAATCGCAGCACGCCAGGCGTCCCTGTTCATCACCATCTCTCGGAGTTCACTCAGACTCACATCCATTGAGTCAGTGATGCCATCCAGCCATCTCATCCTCGGTCGTCCCCTTCTTCTCCTGCCCCCAATCCCTCCCAGCATCAGAGTCTTTTCCAATGAGTCAACTCTTCGCATGAGGTGGCCAAAGTACTGGAGTTTCAGCTTTAGCATCATTCCTTCCAAAGAAATCCCAGGG
>SJYT01072903.1:11630-32804 GCA_006410635.1 Cephalophus harveyi | reverse complement strand
GAGTGGAAGGTTGGGGTTAGCAGATGCAAACTATTACATTTAGAATGGATAAACAACACCCTGCTGTATAACACAGGCAATGGTGTCCAATCTTCTGGGACAAACCATAATAGAAAAGAGTATTTTCATAAAATAAGAATGTATATGTGTATATAACTGAGTCACTTTGCTGTATAGTAGAAATTAATACAACATTGTAAATCAATTATACATCAATATAAAAAAAAAACTTGACAAGACTAATCTAGTAATTATATCTGAGTACAGTTAGATATAACCAGGGATGAATATAAGCAGAATTTCTCTGGTGCAGACAGTGTTCATTCTTATTTGGGGTACTGGAAAAGCAAATATATTTGTTTTTCTCTTTTTAATCAGTTTTACAAAATCATTGAGTTGTACACTTTTGTTTGTGTATCATACTCCAAGTATTTACTATAAAAATTATCATACTTGTGGTAGTTAGAAATACAGTCTGGAAGTTGAATGTTCTGTCATACAACTTTTTTTTTTTTTTCTGTCCTACAACTTATAATTTCTGTGATCTTGGGCAAATCATTTATTTTTCTCATTTTTAGTTTCCCCATATTAACTATCACCTGCTATTCACATTTATTGAGAGAAAAAAAAATGTATTTTTGTACATGTAGAATACTAAGAACCAGAAATTACATGGATAAATTTAGACACTCTTATCCTAAAATATGGGCTTTGCAGGTGGTGCAAGTGGTAAAGAACCCGCCTGTGAATGCAGAGGTGTAAGAGATGCAGGGTCAGTCCCTGGGTTGGGAAGATCCTCTGGAGGAGGAAATGGCAACCCGCTCCAGTATTCTTGTCTAGAGAATTCCATGGTCAGTGAAGTCAATCCATAGGGTCAAAAGGAGTAGGACACAGCTGAAGTGACTTAGCATGCACGCATTCCAAAAGATACCAATTGTGCAATATATGCATATTTACATTTCTGATGAATATTATATATATGTGTGTGTATATATAACCGCCATAGCAATTTTTCTTTTTTTGTTCATCCTAATAACTGGCAGTCTTATCTTTTTGTACTTTATTTCTCTCTTGCAGTTTTGTACATAAAAACATGGTACTAAAATGTAGTTTATGACAGTGCTCTGAGGAAAAGACATTGAAATAGCCCCCTTTATTTCTGTTTTCAGGCATAACACTAAATTCTATGTAACAGCCTAAAGGATAATATTGTGTCATTTTTAATTCATCTAGCTGGAGGATTAAGCTGTAGCATCATTGTAAAATCTATCTTTACTACTTGTAAACAGTTCACTGGATTGCTATCCTAAGGCAAACCCGAATGCTCTTAGCATATTATATATTATTTATTACTATTGTGGAGATTGGGTCATTGGCATTAGATTAGAAGAAAACAAAATACCAGTGGTAAGCCTCAGAACAATCAATTGGTCCTGTAGTTGAGGAGCACAGCAGAACAAAATCAGGAGAATGTGATGATGCATTTATTTTTTTACCCAGTATCCTGGAGACTACATAACGGGCTGAAATTCAAGTTAATTTTACATGGAGTGGCCATATAGTGTTTTCACTAACCCAAGATTTTCCAGAGGAGAAAGTGAGGTGTTTTTATTAATACTTTGGTTGGAACATCCCAGGGTTAACTAGCATTCCTCAAGGCAAACTGGAAGTAGAATCATCTTAGTTCTAAGGTTTCCTTTGAGGGGAAATTTAGTATTAAGTGTTGAGCATGATGGGAAGGGATGAGTTGGGGCATGGATTACTGGTTGTCTAAGCAAAATGGCAAAGTCTAAACTCTAAATGGAGTTGTAATCTGAAGAGGCCCCAGATAAGGCAGCTCAGATGTTTCCTACAGTAGCTGACTCTTATACATAGTCCAGCTGCAAGTGTCTTCTCACTCCATGTAGGATTTTAATGAGTCCATGAATCTTCTTGCTTACAAAAAGGTGAAATTGGAAGGTGTAATTGAAGCAACAGTTTCCAATACTCATGGTTAAGTAAATATCACTATGACATGGAAATATTCAGGTAAGAAATTTTGGCATTAACTCAGAATGCTTATACCCATTTATCTATGACTGTAACTCCTAAAGCAGTCTCTCTTCTCCAAAGAAGCTTTCCCTCACCCCAAGCCCAATATAGTCACTTCTCTGCATCCCAAGGCACCCTTTGCACACTTCTCTGACAACACTTTTCATCAGCTTTCTCAATTTTTTAAGTATTTACTTATTTGGCTGCACGAGGTCTTAGTTGCAGAATGTGGGATCTAGTTCCCTGACCAAGAATTGAACCCAGGCCCCCAGGAGAGTCTTAGCCACTGGACCACCAGGGAAGTCCCACAAGCTCTCTCAATTATTGATTAATGTGTATGTCTCTCTGATTATTCATTAAGGCTTTTGATAGTACAGACTATGTCATCTTGACGTCTGTATTCAAACATACCGTCCACTGCCCAAGGGTCAGTAACCACTGAAGCTTTTTACAATACATGACTAATGTTTGAATAAAGCTTTGTATTTTACAATTCATGTTCACACCCATTTGTTCTACTCAAAAATTCCTTAGAGTAGATGCCTAGTAAATATATTCAAGTTGGCATTTTTTGTTATCTATTCAGAATAATGCAAAACCTCTGCTAAGTTTATATTTCAATAAGTCTCTACTATTTATTAAAGGAAAACTGTAATAGTTGATTTGTTTACTGGATATAATTCTATTTGCATTAGCCAGAGGAAGAAGTCATTCAGTCTTCCATGTCTGGTAGAATGGCCCTCTCAGCAGCAATGATTAATAGATTTGTTCAACATATTCAAGGACTCTTGCAATGTAACAATGAAAGAACACCAAAAATCTAGTATACTGCATTGTTGATCTTATGTTTTATGCATGATGTCTCAGCTCATTCCAGACACATCAAAGTTCCTTGCTGACCACTGATAAACACATGGCCCCAGATAAGGCAGCTCAGATGTTTCCTACAGTAGCTGACTCTTATACATAGTCCAGCTGCAAGTGTCTTCTCACTCCATGTAGGATTTTAATGAGTCCATGAATCTTCTTGCTTACAAAAAGGTGAAATTGGAAGGTGTAATTGAAGCAACAGTTTCCAATACTCATGGTTAAGTAAATATCACTATGACATGGAAATATTCAGGTAAGAAATTTTGGCATTAACTCAGAATGCTTATACCCATTTATCTATGACTGTAACTCCTAAAGCAGTCTCTCTTCTCCAAAGAAGCTTTCCCTCACCCCAAGCCCAATATAGTCACTTCTCTGCATCCCAAGGCACCCTTTGCACACTTCTCTGACAACACTTTTCATCAGCTTTCTCAATTTTTTAAGTATTTACTTATTTGGCTGCACGAGGTCTTAGTTGCAGAATGTGGGATCTAGTTCCCTGACCAAGAATTGAACCCAGGCCCCCAGGAGAGTCTTAGCCACTGGACCACCAGGGAAGTCCCACAAGCTCTCTCAATTATTGATTAATGTGTATGTCTCTCTGATTATTCATTAAGGCTTTTGATAGTACAGACTATGTCATCTTGACGTCTGTATTCAAACATACCGTCCACTGCCCAAGGGTCAGTAACCACTGAAGCTTTTTACAATACATGACTAATGTTTGAATAAAGCTTTGTATTTTACAATTCATGTTCACACCCATTTGTTCTACTCAAAAATTCCTTAGAGTAGATGCCTAGTAAATATATTCAAGTTGGCATTTTTTGTTATCTATTCAGAATAATGCAAAACCTCTGCTAAGTTTATATTTCAATAAGTCTCTACTATTTATTAAAGGAAAACTGTAATAGTTGATTTGTTTACTGGATATAATTCTATTTGCATTAGCCAGAGGAAGAAGTCATTCAGTCTTCCATGTCTGGTAGAATGGCCCTCTCAGCAGCAATGATTAATAGATTTGTTCAACATATTCAAGGACTCTTGCAATGTAACAATGAAAGAACACCAAAAATCTAGTATACTGCATTGTTGATCTTATGTTTTATGCATGATGTCTCAGCTCATTCCAGACAAATCAAAGTTCCTTGCTGACCACTGATAAACACATTTATCCTTGTATAAGAACTTTACAAGAGCTTCTTTAGCTTTATTGTCTTATTTAATGTACTCTAGCTGACATCATCCCAGTGGGAACTGTTGTCTTCATGCTTCCAGTTTTTGCTTTGTAGTATTAGTTTCTCTTTGTGCACTCATTTGAAGCTGGCCTTTCATAATATTAGATTTCTCCCTACACATATTATTCCAGTGACTTACATGGATGATTAGACATAGATATTTCACCTTGATTACCCTAGGACTTAGTTCTGAAATTTCACTTTCTAGTTAATTTCTAGTATTTTAATTTTTATATTACATAGGAAAATTTTAAAAGCTTCAGTGGAGAAGTGATTTACCCATACATAGCTTTAGGATTATCTTCAATATATGTCATTTGTTATTTAACTTTTCATTTATAATGTTAATTATATATTCCTCTGTTATAGCCCAAATAAAAACAGATATTTATGATAGATAATAATCCTGGTGGCTCAGATGGTAAAAAATCTGCCTACAATGCAGGAGACCTGGGACTGATCCCTGGGTTGGGAAGATCTCCTGAAGAAGGGAATAGCAACCCATTCTAGTATTCTTGCCTGAAGAATTCCATAGATAGAGGAGACTAGTGGGCTACAGTCCATTGTGTCACAAAGAGTGGGACATGACTAAGTGACTAATGCTTTCACTTCACTTTCAATAATCAGATACATTTATTTGATTGTGCTTATACAGCGATCAAGCCAGTCAATCCTAAAGGAAAGCAATCCTGAATATTCATTGGAAGAACTGATGCTGAAGCCTAAGCTCCAATACTTTGGCCACCTGATGCAAAAAACTGACTCTTTGGAAAAGACCTTGATGCTGGGAAGGATTGAGGGCAGGAGAAGGGGCAACAGAGGATGAGATGGTTGGAAGGCATCATTGACTCAATGGACATGATTTGAGCAAACTGCAGGATATAGTGAAAGACAGGGAAAACTGGCATGCTGTATTCCATGGGGTAACAAAGAGTAAGACATGACTGAGCGACTGAACGACCACAAAATATTATGACTAAAAGTTGTTGTTGGTCAGAAATATTAAATTCAATAATTTGTGTGTTAATATAAGAAATATAGTCAAAGCAAAATTCTGAAAAATAAAAGTAGGAAATTAAAACACACAATCATTTGCTTATGGGTTTTATAAATACTGAAGATCACCTTCGAAAAACTGTTCACTGACTTTTGCAATAGAATTATGACAAGAGCCAGAATTAACATACTATTTAAATGGTATTTTACATGAACACCAGTTTTTATTCTTTCTTTAATTTTCACAATTTTGTAACATGGTACAATATCTCTTCATTTTTCCTTTTCCTTTTCCAATTTAAAAAACATCTGCAGTTGTTTATATACAATAATACATATTTTAGTATTTGTTTTGGAATTACTCCTGACTTTAAGCCAGAACTTTGGTTGATTCATGGAAGCTGAGGCTGTTAAAGAAACTCATAGAATTCAATGAGTGTGGATGGCCAGTATATAATGGAGCTTCCCTTTCAGTACTCAAAGCTAAAGGTTTCTAAATATGCTAGGCATAGTCATCAAGCAATCTAATTTTGTGCTTTCTATTATTGCTCCAGACCTGTGGGTTTCAGGAAGAAGCACAAGCTGGAATCAAGATTGCTGGGAGAAATATCATTAACCTCAGATATGCAGATGACACCACCCTTATGGCAGAAAGTGAAGAGGAGCTAAAAAGCCTCTTGATGAAAGTGAAAGAGGAGAGTGAAAAAGTTGGCTTAAACCTCAACATTCAGAAAACGAACATCATGGCATCTGGATCCATCAGTTCGGTTCAGTTCAGTTCAGTTGCTCAGTCATGTCCGACTCTTTGCCACCCCATGAATCGCAGCACGCCAGGCCTCCCTAATCCATCACCATCTCCCGGAGTTCACTCAAACTCACGTCCATTGAGTCGGTGATGCCATCCAGCCATCTCATCCTCTGTTGTCCCCTTCTCCTCTGGCCCCTAATCCCTGCCAGCATCAGAGTCTTTTCCAATGAGTCAACTCTTCGCCTGAGGTGGCCAAAGTACTGGAGTTTCAACTTTAGCATCATTCCTTCTAAAGAACACCCAGGGCTGATCTCCTTCAGAATGGACTGGGTTGGATCTCCTTGCAGTCCAAGGGACTCTCAAGAGTCTTCTCCAACACCACAGTTCAAAAGCATCAATTCTTCGGTGCTCAGCTTTCTTCACAGTCCAACTCTCAAATCCATACTTGACTACTGGAAAAACCATAGCCTTGACTAGACGGACCTTAGTCGGCAAAGTAACGTCTCTGCTTTTGAATATGCTATCGAGGTTGGTCATAACTTTCCTTCCAAGGAGTAAGCGTCTTTTAATTTCATTGCTACAATCACTATCTGCAGTGATTTTGGAGCCCCCCAAAATAAAATCTGACACTATTTCCCATCCAATACTTTAGAAATTGTAAATATATTATTAAAATTATTATTTCTCTGGAACTGTTGGGAACAGTGTGGGGTCAGTTCAGTATCAGATAATCTTTTGTTCTGGCTTGTACTTGTTCTCAAAGTCTACAGTTGCCCCTCAGAATAGGAGAAAATAACTGCAAACAAAACAACTAACAAAGAATTAGTCTCTAAAATATATAAGCAGTTCAATGCCAGAAAAATGAACAACCCAATCAAAAAGTGGGCAAAAAACCTAAATAGACATTTCTTCAAAGAAGATAGACAGATAGCTAATAAACACATGAAAATATGTTAAACATCATTCATTATTAGAGAAATGCAAATCGAAACTACTATGTGGTATCATCTCATTCTCACTGGTCAGAATGGCCATTATCAAAAAGTCTACAAACAATAAATGCTGGAGAGTGTGTAGAGAAAAGGGAAGCCTCTTACACTGTCGGTGGGTATGCAAAGTGGTATAGCCTCTATGGAGAACAGAGTGTAGTTTCCTTAAAAAATTATGAATAAAAACCACCATATGATCCAGCAATTCCACCGCTGGGTATAAACCCTGAGGAAACCAGAATTGGAAGAGACACATCTACCCCAATATTCATTGCAGCACTTTTTACAATAGCTAGGACATGGAAGCAACTAGGATGTCCATCAGCAGATGAATGGATAAGGAAGTTGTGGTACATATACACAGTGGAATATTACTCAGCTATAAAAAGGAATGCATTTGAGTCAGTTTTAATGAGGTGGATGAACCTGGAGTCTATTATACAGTCAGAAAGATTAAAAAAACAAATACTGGATATTAGTGAATATATATGGAATTTAGAAAGACAGTACCAATGATCCTACATGCAGGGTGATACAGGAGACACAGATGTAAAGAACTGACTTTTAGACTCAGTGGGAGATGGTGAGGGTGAGCTGATTTGAGAGAATAATATTGAAACATGTACACTACCATATGTAAAATAGATGACTAGTGCAAGTTTGATGCATGAAACAGGGCACCCAAAGTCAGTGCTCTGAGACAACCTAGAGGTGTGAAAGAGGAGAGTGAAAAAGTTGGCTTAAACCTCAACATTCAGAAAACGAACATCATGGCATCTGGATCCATCAGTTCGGTTCAGTTCAGTTCAGTTGCTCAGTCATGTCCGACTCTTTGCCACCCCATGAATCGCAGCACGCCAGGCCTCCCTAATCCATCACCATCTCCCGGAGTTCACTCAAACTCACGTCCATTGAGTCGGTGATGCCATCCAGCCATCTCATCCTCTGTTGTCCCCTTCTCCTCTGGCCCCTAATCCCTGCCAGCATCAGAGTCTTTTCCAATGAGTCAACTCTTCGCCTGAGGTGGCCAAAGTACTGGAGTTTCAACTTTAGCATCATTCCTTCTAAAGAACACCCAGGGCTGATCTCCTTCAGAATGGACTGGGTTGGATCTCCTTGCAGTCCAAGGGACTCTCAAGAGTCTTCTCCAACACCACAGTTCAAAAGCATCAATTCTTCGGTGCTCAGCTTTCTTCACAGTCCAACTCTCAAATCCATACTTGACTACTGGAAAAACCATAGCCTTGACTAGACGGACCTTAGTCGGCAAAGTAACGTCTCTGCTTTTGAATATGCTATCGAGGTTGGTCATAACTTTCCTTCCAAGGAGTAAGCGTCTTTTAATTTCATTGCTACAATCACTATCTGCAGTGATTTTGGAGCCCCCCAAAATAAAATCTGACACTATTTCCCATCCAATACTTTAGAAATTGTAAATATATTATTAAAATTATTATTTCTCTGGAACTGTTGGGAACAGTGTGGGGTCAGTTCAGTATCAGATAATCTTTTGTTCTGGCTTGTACTTGTTCTCAAAGTCTACAGTTGCCCCTCAGAATAGGAGAAAATAGCTGCAAACAAAACAACTAACAAAGAATTAGTCTCTAAAATATATAAGCAGTTCAATGCCAGAAAAATGAACAACCCAATCAAAAAGTGGGCAAAAAACCTAAATAGACATTTCTTCAAAGAAGATAGACAGATAGCTAATAAACACATGAAAATATGTTAAACATCATTCATTATTAGAGAAATGCAAATCGAAACTACTATGTGGTATCATCTCATTCTCACTGGTCAGAATGGCCATTATCAAAAAGTCTACAAACAATAAATGCTGGAGAGTGTGTAGAGAAAAGGGAAGCCTCTTACACTGTCGGTGGGTATGCAAAGTGGTATAGCCTCTATGGAGAACAGAGTGTAGTTTCCTTAAAAAATTATGAATAAAAACCACCATATGATCCAGCAATTCCACTGCTGGGTATAAACCCTGAGGAAACCAGAATTGGAAGAGACACATCTACCCCAATATTCATTGCAGCACTTTTTACAATAGCTAGGACATGGAAGCAACTAGGATGTCCATCAGCAGATGAATGGATAAGGAAGTTGTGGTACATATACACAGTGGAATATTACTCAGCTATAAAAAGGAATGCATTTGAGTCAGTTTTAATGAGGTGGATGAACCTGGAGTCTATTATACAGTCAGAAAGATTAAAAAAACAAATACTGGATATTAGTGAATATATATGGAATTTAGAAAGACAGTACCAATGATCCTACATGCAGGGTGATAAAGGAGACACAGATGTAAAGAACTGACTTTTAGACTCAGTGGGAGATGGTGAGGGTGAGCTGATTTGAGAGAATAATATTGAAACATGTACACTACCATATGTAAAATAGATGACTAGTGCAAGTTTGATGCATGAAACAGGGCACCCAAAGTCAGTGCTCTGAGACAACCTAGAGGGATAGGGTAGGGAGTGAGTTGGAAGGGGGTTCAGGATGGGGGGGGACACTTATTTACTGTGGCCAATTCATGTTTATGTATTACAAAAACCATCAAAATATTTTAAAGTAATTATTCTCCAATTAAAATAAATTAATTTAAAAATAATAAAATTATTATTAATATGAAGGGTTTGCATTTATAAAAATAATTTTAGTATTTAATTTATTTCCTTTCATTCTTCAGCAATTCTTTTTGCCTTTTAGTTTTACTATATTTTCTCCTAAATCATATTCTTCCTGAGAAGTTATTTCTACTTTCTGAGAAGTTGGAAGAACAGTTTAAGCAGTTATTTTCTTCCCATACTGTGCCATCAAATAAACCTCAGACACATTTTAATATCAAACATCAGTGCAAAGCAGAGGAGGCCAAGAGAATATGGAGGAGGCATATTCACCTGTAAAAGCCTTATCCTTAGCCTTGATGCACACATCTTAAGTTATAGTCTGTTAGTGAGTACAAGTTACATGACCACACAAAAATTGAGAGAAATAGAGTAGTTGCCAGGTATTGAAAGTGGGGGAAATGAAGGGAGATTGGACACAGGGTATACACTTCTAGTTAAAAGATGAACAAATTTTGGGTTCTTGATGTACAACATGTTCTCAAGTGATTTCGTGAGACTGGATTTCCTCAGTTCAGTTCAGTTCAGTTGCTCAATTGTGTCCAACTCTTTGCAACCCCATGAATCGCAGCACGCCAGGCCTCCCTGTCCATCACCAACTCCCGGAGTTCACTCAGACTCACCTCCATCGAGTCAATGATGCCATCCAGCCATCTCATCCTCTGTCGTCCCCTTCTCCTCCGACCCCCAATCACTTCCAGCATCAGAGTCTTTTCCAATGAGTCAACTCTTCGCATGAGGTGGCCAAAGTACTGGAGTTTCAGCTTCAGCATCCTTCCCTCCAAAGAAATCCCAGGGCTGATCTCCTTCAGAATGGACTGGTTGGATCTCCTTGCAGTCCAAGGGACTCTTAAGAGTCTTCTCCAACACCACAGTTCAAAAGCATCAGTTCTTCGGCACTCAGCCTTCTTCACTGTCCAAATCTCATATCCATCCATGACCACAGGAAAAACCATAGCCTTGCCTAGACAGACCTTAGTTGACAAAGTAATGTCTCTGCTTTTGAATATACTATCTAGGTTGGTCATTACTTTTTCTTCCAAGGAGTAAGCATCTTTTAATTTCATGGCTGCAAGCACCATCCATCTGCAGTGGTTTTGGAGCCCCCCAAAATAAAGTCTGACACAAGGTACACTAAAACTAAAAGGCTGACAAGAGGAAGGGAAGAAATATTCATTAGTTTCAGTGCTATTTCACTCAGCTTCTTAATTACAGTTTTGTATGTTCTATGTATGTACATTTGTTTAAAGGTTTTTTGGATATATGGTTCCTAGAGTTTTACCGAAGACAAATTGTACCAGGCAAGTTAAAATGGCAAGAAAACTTTATTCAATGCTGTTATATCAGGAGAGGCTCTGTTGAAACAAAAGGCATTAAAGTTTATTTTTAAGTACAACATGAACTGGGGAAAAAGTTCTGGAGTATATTAGGGGGAACATTGGTCAATGAGGAGAAGCCATCTATGTTTGCTGAATGGTGCTCACAGGACAGGCCCTTATTCTCCTATAGAAACTGGAAGATAGAAGTGCTATCTTAAGGGTTAAATTTCACTCTATTGACTCCCAGGTCCTTGAAAAAGACCTTCTTGGGTAATAAAACCAGCAAGAGGCTATGAGAAGATTTACATCTCAAAGGAGCAGAGAAAAACTTACAATTATAAGTTTTTCTAAAGTTTATGTTCTAAGAAAAGTCAAGTCAGGAACCTACAGTCAGAAAGAAGCCTGTCTACTATTTAGTTAATCTGGGGGTGATATTAAGGCTGTCTGCTGCTGCTGCTTCTAAGTCACTTCAGTAGTGTCCAACTCTGTGCGACCCCATAAACAGGAGCCCACCAGGCTCCTCTGTCCCTGGGATTCTCCATGCAAGAATACTGGAGTGGGTTGCCATTTCCTTCTCCAATGCATACATGCATGCTAAGTCACTTCAGTTGTGTCCGACTCTATGTGAACCCATGGATAGCAACCCACCAGACTCCTCTGGCCACGGGATTCTCTAGGCAAGAATACTGGAGTAGGTTGCCATTTCCTTCCCCATTTAAGGCTGTTTATTGGATACTAAAAATATCGAAGTTGTACATTTAGTCTAGAGTAGATAAAATTACCATGTTTTTATGTGTAGTCTTCTAATTGTGAAGTCTAAAAATCCATTGGCTGTTTGGATGACTCATAAATTTATCAAGTTGCTGCTAAGTCACTTCAGTCGTGTCTGACTCTATGCGAACCCATAGATGGCAGCCCACCAGGCTCCCCCATCCCTAGGATTCTCCAGGCAAGAACCCTGGAGCCGGTTGCCATTTCCTTCTCCAGTGCATGAAAGTGAAAAGTGAAAGTGAAGTCGTTCAGTCGTGTCCAACTCCTGGCGACCCCACGGACTGCAGCCTACCAGGTTTCTCCGTCCATGGGATTTTCTAGGCAAGGGTACTGGAGTGGGTTGCCATTACCTTCTCCATTTCAAGTTAAACAGCTCATATAAATCTCTTACCAAAAATGACTATGGTGATTGGCTTTTAGGACACAAAGGTAAGAAATTTGCTTTGCTTCCACACTGATCCCTTTTTTTTAAAATACTTGATACCTATTTTTTAAAACCTATTTTTGAGTAAACTTAACATTTAATAATCATATATTTTACACAGTCATTCAAAAATTTGGAAAAATATTGAATGGAGAACGATAAAGTGACAGTGTGTAAGTTATCTATTTTTACTAGAACTCTTAAGCCCCAATTAAGTAAAAACTATTTACATAATGATATCAGAATTCAGACCACAATCTTCCACTTGTTCATAAGTATTTCATAAATACTTTTCCCAAATCCAGATGCATAATGTTCATATCATTGCCTAAATCCCAATAAAAAAGGGAATCAGTTAGAATGATGTGATTAATTTCAGAGTGGTTTTCTCCTATTGTTGATGATTAGTGCAGTATTTACTTAATTAAGCTTAACCTTTAAAAGTCTCATGTATATTTTCAGCATATTTTGTGAGCTTCATATGATCTTCATGGTATGTCACTTTTACGTTAATTTTTATTTTTATAATTTCATGGTTATACATTTTCTCTCATCTTCTCAATGATTAGTTATAAACAGTTTTTTGGTCAGATGTAATAACTTTTTTCTAAAAACAGTGTTATAAAAAAGACACTTTTTGTGTTCCTTTATTATTCCAAGATTGAATCATCCCAAATCCTGGATGCATACATATGTCTTATATTTCTCCTTTATCAAAGAGGTGGTCCTAACCCTCAGTAACTATAAAATAATTGATTCCTTACATGATTAATTTGCAACATTAATGTCTCTCATGAATACTTTGAAAGAATTACTTAGCTCTTTGGCAATGCTAATGCCCTTGACTTTGTAGGATACCCTTGCCAGTCCTCAGTGGGCCTATCTATTTTCTTTAGAAGAAAGTTATAATATTCTGTTGGGATAATGACTTTAAGTTTTGACTTTTAATAAAAAAAGAAGTAAATTTTTGCCATAGCATTAATTTAATGATCACTAAATTTCAAGAATTTTTAAATAAGTCTTTACTTAAATCTTCAATTCTGAAAATTCTCTAATTATTCTATATAATTAATTACTATACTACCAATGGAATTTTTATAGCTATAAAAATAAATCAGTTATTTATCCTAATTATGATCATTACTCATATGCTAAAAGACAGAACCATTTAAGTATTCTTATTATTCAGTTCAGTTCAGTCAGTCGTGTCCAACTCTTTGCGACCCCATGAATCGCAGCATGCCAGACCTCCCTGTCCATCACCAACTCCCGGAGTTCACTCAGACTCATGTCCATCTAGTTGGTGATGCCATCCAGCCATCTCATCCTCTGTTGCCCCCTTCTCCTCCTGCCCCCAATCCCTCCCAGCATCAGAGTCTTTTCCAATGAGTCAACTCTTCGCATGATGTGGCCAAAGTACTGGAGTTTCAGCTTTAGCATCATTCCTTCCAAAGAAATCCCAGGGTTGATCTCCTTCAGACTGCACTGGTTGATCTCCTTGCAGTCCAAGGGACTCTCAAGAGTCTTCTCCAACACCACAGTTCAAAAGCATCAATTCTTCGGTGCTCAGCTTTCTTCACAGTCCAACTCTCAAATCCATACATGACCACTGGAAAAACCATAGCCTTAACTAGACAGACCTTTGTTGGCAAAGTAATATCTCTGCTTTTCAACATGCTATCGAGGTTGGTCATAACTTTTCTTCCAAGGAGGAAGCGTCTTTTAATTTCATGGCTGCAGTCACCATCTGCAGTGATTTTGGAGCCCCCCAAAATAAAGTCTGACACTATTTCCATTGCTTCCCCATCTATTTGCCATGAAGTGATGGGACCAGATGCCATGATGTTCGTTTTCTGAATGTTGAGCTTTAAGCCAACTTTTCACTCTCCACTTTCACTTTCATCAAGAGGGTTTTTAGTTTCTCTTCACTTTCTGCCATAAGGGTGGTGTAAATTCACAATGATTTTTTTTCTTTCAGATAAGTTTTTAAAAATGTTTGGAAAGAGTCCTATCATGGTCAGTCATTTACTAAAACTAAAAGCCAAACTAAACAGTCATTAAGGATATCTCCAAACAGGCAGATTTTTACTCTCTGAGCCACCGCCAGCAGGTAAGCCCTATTTAAAAAAAAAAATATATATATATATATAAGTATTGAGACTGTGTTTGGAGATATCTTTAATATCTGTTTAGATTGGCTTTTAGTTTTAATTTATGAAAAAACTGAAGTAAAATTTAAATATTATTTTCTTTTTCTCTAAAGTTCATGAACCTAAATTGACCATCATAATTAAAATAAATAACTGATCTATTTTTATAGTTATAAAAATTCCATTGGTAGTATAGTAATTAATTATATAGGATAATTAGAGAATGTTCAGAATTGAAGGTCTAGTCCTTTGTAATCAGAAAAGTCACACAGATTCTTGAGTTATAACAAGGTTATCATTGGATGGAAAATAATGAATCTATGTATCTAATGTCTGTTCTGTGGAAGAGTCATTATTAAAGTTCTAAGATATGCAGTTATATCTTATATTGAGGAACAAATTTGGCTTTAATTGCTTTGCCTAATGTATTGAATCCTTCTCATTCTTCTGATAGTGAATAAGCCTAGTTTACATTCAGTATTTACATTTCAATGTGAGTCTGATGCTCTGTTGAATATATGATGCTTCTGTGAAGTGCAAGAAGAAAACACCTGTATTAGTTTCTCAGGGCTGTCCTAACAAATCGCCACAAAGCGGGTAGCTTAAGACAGAAATTTATTCTCTCTCAATTCTTGAAGCTAAAAATCTGAAACCAAAGTGTTAGCACGACAGGGTCTGATCAGATGTAATAACCAATCATCTCCTGGGTTGTAGCTCTGTTTTGGCTTGTAGCTCGTCTCTGTCTCCATCTTCACGGGGCCATCTTTCCTTCTTGCATGTCTGGGTCTTTGCATGGCCTTCTTATAAGGAAATCTGTCATTGGATTTAGGGCCAGCCCTTATTCAGTATGATGGTATCTTAATTTGATTACAGCTGCAAAGACCTATTTCCAAATAAGATCACATTCACAGGTACCGGAGGATTAGGACTTGAACTTATCTTTTGAGGGTGGGAGGCATGGTTCAACTCACAACACCAGTAAACTTTGTTTCTATGAAAATTAGCCAACTTAATCATTTAACTACTGTAATGTGACCTTTTTTAAAAAATGGCGATTCTTAGCTACAAATGGAGATTTTGAATAAAGTGTACAACATTAATCTATCTTTCACCAATGGAAAGAGAAAAATCTTTGTATTCCAGAGTGCACGGGCTAGAATTCCCCCTTCCTGGTCACTGGCCTAAAACTATTTCATAATCAGACTTTGGTTGTAGCTGTATCACCCTGGTGTAGGATGGCAAATATACAATTTATTTCCCTGAGTTATCTGGATTGCTTTTCTAGATAATCTCAGATTAATCAAATTACTGTGACGTTGTCTTATATTGACTGTCATCTCTATAAAACTGTTACTCTGGAAATCATTTTTACATTTTGTGAATGATGAGTGATTGCAGTTATTTCACAGTAGATATGCTAAGAATTGTGCATAATTCCTATATTTGTCATAGTATTTGTTTCCTTATACTATAGTTTGTTGGAAAATTTGGGGATGTTCATAGAAGATGTGTACATATTGAGGCCATTTGTGTAGCAATGAGATCTAAATAGTCAAACTTCTACTCCTCAGAAAAAGTTCCTCCATTGAAAGAAGATGAGAAAAATTGAAATATAATAATGACAAACATTTTCTTTTTAAGATAATGCCAATGAGCAAAAATAACTCACAGTGACTAAGGAAGGAGATTAAATATACATGTAAGCCAAACTGATAAAAGCTTTACTGTGTAATTTCTTAGAACTCATAAAGATTAGAGTCAGCTTTTCTCTTCTTATATGTTAAATCATATCCTTGTTTTAAATGTGTGTGCCTATCTGAAAGATAATGAAGATGGTAATTCTCTTACTTGCTAACTTTAATTATATTTTTAAATAGCATGCAGCCACTCTCAAATGAAAGATTAGATCAATTACTTTATTGGAATAGTCTTGAGATTCAGGAAGATGGATTTTTTTTCCCAGGGGGGCAACTTTTATATTTCTTCCCACTTGAACCAAAATTTTACATTCTATCATTTTAAACATCTGGCTAAAATAAACACTTTCAGCATCATCCTTCAGCCTTGTTCAGAATTTACCATAGTGCTAGACATATACTAGGAACCCACTAAATACCCATTGCATGTTTTCATGAAAGAACAAAATATGGATTTTCTAGTGGTGGTTTATGACTAAAAATGTATAAGGAAGTTGATGACATTTTATAAAATCTCATACTATCATGTTGGAATATGTGTTTTTCTTGATACCTCCTATGAGATCTAAAAAGAGTTATGCTGAACAGATATACTTTGCAAATAAACTATTATTTGATTAATCAGTTTATTGAGAATTCTGTATCTAAACTATATAACCTTCAGGTTAATGTTACTCAAACTGTGTTCCTAGAACATGTCCACTGGAGTCATTTGGGGTACTTATTAAAAAAATACAGATTACCAGACTATACCCAGCACTATATAATCATAATCTATATGCAATGTCCAAAAAAAGTAACTTCATGTTTTAAAACAACTATTTTAATATAATTTATGCATGTCTAGGAAGATGATGTCAAATGTCTAAGTCATTGTCTTATGGAAGCGGAGGTATTGAAGAAAGCCAGAGCTAATATATCTGGGTTGAATGAATTTAACATACATAAAAACTACATAAAAAATTCAGTTCCCTGAAGAGAGCCAAAGAGTTCAATATATCATTATTCAACATACACACTCTTCTGCAGGCGCAGTGGTTTCAAGTGTAAATCAGTACTTACAATTTTCTGTGAGAAGTCTAATCTTCTAAGTCAGACATGGTAGTGGCAGCTTTGAAAATGCTAAAATTCTGAGTCATCCAGTCTTGCTCAGGAATGGAATGAAGGATTCACCTATCTACTATAATAATCACTTAGTGGTTAGAGAATATGGGGAGCAGAATCAGATCCTTCTAGATTCAGGATTTTTTAATAAGTGGGTAGAATCTCAGGACTATAGTTTTTTTTTTTTTTATTACTCAGGACTTGGCACACCATATTTGTAAACCATGAGGAAGACCTTTGGTTCAAAGTCAAGTGGAAGTCGAGGCCATAGACATACAATTCTCTGTTGATAAGAAGCCAGGCATGGGACAGCGAGGTGAGAAACCTAGTGTAAGTCCTGATTCTAATTCACACAGAAATCTTGGCAAGTCTGGTATTTGTGTTCAATGCAGATCATGCCAGATTTTAAAAGGAGAGAGAAAGATGATGCAGGGATTGGCAACATTTTCTAAAATATCTGGGACATGATTGTCTAAAGCAAATCTTCATTGTGGAACCTAATCTCTTCATCAGAAATTTTAATTAAACTTTGAGCCCACTTATATGTTTCATAAGATTAAATGTGAACACTCATGAGTTCCTATGGTTCCCATACCTAGCTCAAAACCTTTCTTACCTGGTATTCACAGTTTTTCATACACTTTCATTATGACTTTAAATCCAAAAGTTTTTCAAGAATTTTAAAATCCAAAGTAAGGGGCTTTTTTGACCAGTGATATACGAAGGAGAATTTATGTGATGAGTTTGGGGAACTGTGAGTAGCATTAAGTTTCTGGGTGTCTTCAAACATTTGGTGTCTTCTTTGAGTGTAATGAAGGATGAGGAATCTAGAACAAAAGAGCTACAAATAGATAACTTTGTTTATTTGCTAATTTTACATTAATATCTATAGTCTCTCAAAGAAATCACTTAAATACTTATTTCCTCATCATAACTTATTTATATAACTTGAAATAAGTTACCCTACAGAATTATTGTGAGGATCATATAGGAAGTGCTTTCTGAATAATACTTGGGATTCTCTTTAGCTTGTGACAGTGGGACATAAGTGTATACACCTCTCTCCAAGAGCACTGCTGTTGATGATGAGCAGAGTTAATCAAGCAGAAACATCTAGTGGAAAACTAGACATATTGGACAAGAGATAGATATAGATCTGGAAAACATCTGCACAAAAGTAGATTTCACTTTGGCAATTCAATCATAAAAGATTTCAAATTAGTGTTAATGTTATGGAAGTGTAAAACATGCATTGAATTATAGACAACCTTTAAAATATTTGTTGCATTTGTTTAAAAGCATCACATAGAGAAAAGGTGATTTTAAATATGGAATAAAAGGTAGTGTCTCTGGTCTCTATTTTAACTTGGCAGAAAGGAAAAAAACCACAGACACAAAAGTGAAAATATTGGCATTTAAATTTATAAAATGATAGGACCATCATAATTTGTAGATAGCATTTGAAGTAAAGAGTCTGATCATCTGTGCATTTTGGGGAGGCAGAGCCAAATAAGCTATCTGGGAAAAGAAAATACAGAAAGAAATAGGAAGAACCTAAGGTGGTGGCTGATTAAGCTGTATGGCTCTGATAGTCACTCTATGAATTTCTGCCCACTTGGCTGAGGTCCAAATAGGTTTTCCTTATTCAGATGTGCAAGAATTCATTCACTCAGTTACTCACTTATTCAGTTCACCTGTTAAAAGATTATCACGTATAAGAAATTATGCTACATGCTAAAGACAAAAGTATATCAAACATACCATTTATCTTTAACTTGTTTTAAATCTAGTAGAAAAATAATTTTAAAATTTGTGTTACTTATTTGTTAATAAAAGCTTATATTTATTGAAAGTTCATGAGGTTAAAGACTTTAATATAAATGATTCAAAAACTCTAGGCTGAAAAGTAAAGTGTTACCTTAATTAGTGTCTGCAGTTGCTAAGGGCTATAAAGGCCAGGAACTCAAGACTAGTATTTACTTTTACTTAGGTTTCTACATGTAATATGAAGAAGTGAAGTGAAGTAGCTCAGTCGTGTCCAACTCTTTGCGACCCCATAGACTGTAGCCTACCAGGCTTCTCCCTCCATGGAATTACCAGGCTCCTCCCTCCATGGGATTCTCCAGGCAAGAATACTGGAGTGGGTTGCCATTTCCTTCTCCAGGGGATCTTCTCGACCCAGGGATCAAACCCGGGTCTCCCGCATTTCAGGCAGACGCTTTAACCTCTGAGCCACCAGGGAAGCCCAGTAGCATACAAGTAATAAGGAAATAATTTTTTTCAGGTCATAAAATCATATGTTGAAGTATAAAAAATGGAAACAGCTGACTTAGAATTGGAAGCTTTAAAGATCCCCCTTTTTTTTACAGATAGGGAAATAGAAGCTGAGAATTAGTAAATAAGAACTTTTGGTTTAATTATAGTATTGGGGAATATATAGTGATTTTTGTCTTGAAACTGCTTTGTGTTGTTCTATGGTTACTATCTTTGTACATATTAGGTGGCCATAATAACTTTAAAACAAACAAAAAAGCAAATTTCAAAGCTCTTTGTTTGAAATCCTTAAGTGAACTTCTAGGCTTTTAAAAAATAATCAACATCTTTAATTGATTCATACTGCCTGCAGGGCCTGGTCTCCTCTCTAATTACTGGCTTCCTATATCTCAGCCACACTGACCGCTTCTCCTTCTCCCAGCACTGTAATGCTACGTCTGTCCTCAGGGTCTCAGCACATACTGTTCCCTCTGCCTGGATTTCCCCTTAACTTGCCTTGTTAACCTCAAGGCCTTCTTCAAATCTCAGCTCAGGCATCATTTCTTCAGATTCCTTCCATGACCCTTTAGACTTGGTGAACTACTTCAGCAGTATGGCCATATAGCTTTCCAAAATATTCTTTGTAATCATATTAATACATTTATGTGGAGAATATAAACTCTTTACTTGTATGTTCTTTCTAATTGCATATTTACTGGGGGGATTATTTGGTCTATATCCTTCCTGTCTTGCCCCAGGTTCCCCCAAAGCAGAACTGAAAGAAATGCTGCGTGCAAGTATTTTAATTGGGAGTGGATCCTAGGGAGTAAGAATGAGAGACCAGGCTGAGGGAAAGAAGGAAGGAAGGCCACTAAAGATTACAGGTGTAGAGATAACAAATGCTGAAGGGATTCCCACCCCAATGTGATGGCATTTGGAGATGGGGGCCTTTGGGAAATAATTAGGATTAAATTAGGTTTACAGGGGTGGGGGTCCTCATGATGAGATTAGCACCCCTATGAGGAAAAACACCAGAAAGTTTGTGCTTTCAGCCATGGGAAGGTATAGCAAAAATGTAGCAAGTCAAGGAGATAGCCTTTACCAGAAACCAACCAGGCTATACCTTTGGTCTTGGGCTTTCAGCCTACAGAACTGTGAGAAAATAAATTTCTATTGCTCAATCACCAATCCATGTTATTTTACTATGACAGCACAAAATGACCAAGACATCCATTGAAAATATCTTTCAAAAGTAAATGCAATATAAATATTGTATGGGGGCTTCCCTGGTGACTCAGATGGTAAAGAATCTGCCTGCAGTGCTGGAGACCTGGGTTTGATCCCTGGGTTGGGAAGATCCCCTGGAGGAGAGCATGGCAACCCACTCTAACATTCTTGCCTGGAGAATTCCCATGGAGAGAGGAACCTGGCAGGCTGCAGTCTATAGGATGACAAAGAGTTGGACATGACTGAGTGACTAAGCACAATTATATATGTAATCTAGAAAGATAATACTGATAAACCTATTTGTAGGGCATCAGTGGAGATGCAGATATAGAAAACAGACTTATGGACAAAGGGGTCAGGGGAGGAAGTGGAGGGTGGGATGAATGAAGAGAGTAAACTTGGTAACATATACACTACAATATGCAAAATAGATAGCCAATGGAAATTTGCTGTGTGACTCAGGGAACTGAAACCAGGGCTCTGTAACAGCCAAGAGGGGTGGGATGGGGTGAGAGATGGGAGGGAGGTACAAGAGGGAAAGAATATATGTATACCTATGACTGAGTCTTATTGATTTATAGCAGAAATCAACACAATATTGTAAAACAATTATCCTTCAATTAAAAATAAATTTAAAAAATAAATGCAATGTAAGACTTATTTAGATACACAAAATAGAATCTATCACCATCAGATTCTTACTGTAAGAAATTTAAAG
>SJYT01072893.1:49608-91124 GCA_006410635.1 Cephalophus harveyi | reverse complement strand
TTCTTCTAAGGGATTCTTGCCCACAGTAGTAGATATAATGGTCATCTGAATTAAATTCACCCATTCCAGTCCATTTTAGTTCCTAAAATGTTGATGTTCACTCTTGCCATCTCCTATTTGACCACTTCCAATTTGCCTTGATTCATGGACCTAACATTCCAGGTTCCTATGCAATATTGCTCTTTACAGGCATCATACTTTACTTCCATCACCAGTCACATCCACAACTGGGTGTTCTTTTTGCTTTGGCTCCATCTCTTCATTCTTCCTGGAGTTATTTCTCCACTGATCTCTAGTAGCATATTGAGCACCTACCGACCTAGGTAATCCTTCTTTCAGTGTCCTATCTTGCCTGTTCTCAAGGCAAGAATACTGAAGTGGTGTGCGATTCCCTTCTCCAGTGGACCGTGTTTGAACATTTGGAAGTTTGCTGCTGGAGTGGCGGCTGCGCAGCACTGAAGCGGCAAACAGTGAACTTCCAGATGTTAAAGCTGGTTTTAGAAAAGGCAGAGGAACCAGAGATTAAATTGCCAACATCCGTTGGATCATCGCAAAAGCAAGAGAGTTCCAGAAAAACAGCTACTTCTGCTTTATTGACTATGCCAAAGCCTTTGACTGTGTGGATCACCACAAACTGTGGAAAATTCTTAAAGACATGGGAATATCAGACCACTTGATCTGCCTCCTGAGAAATCTGTATGCAGGTCAGGAAGCAACAGTCAGAACTGGACATGGAACAGCAGACTGGCTCCAAATAGGAAAAGGAGTACGTCAAGGCTGTATATTATCACCCTACTTATTTAACTTATATGCAGAGTACATCATGCAAAATGCCGGGCTGGGTGAAGCACAAGCTGGAATCAAAATTGCCAGGAGAAATATCAATAACCTCAGATATGCAGATGACACCACCCATGTGGCAGAAAGTGAAGAAGAACTAAAGAGCCTCTTAATGAAAGTGAAAGAGGACAGTGGAAAATTTGGCTTAAAACTCAACATTCAAAAAACTAAGATCATGGCATCTGGTCCCATCACTTCATGGCAAATAGATGGGGAAACAGTGGAAACAGTGACAGACTTTATTTTGGGGGGCTCGAAAATCACTGCACATGGTGACTGCAGCTATGAAATTAAAAGACTCTTGCTCTTTGGTTGAAAAGCTATGACCAACCTGGACAGCATATTAAAAAGCAGAGACATCACTTTGCCAACAAAGATCTGTCTAATCAAAGCTATGGTTTTCCCAGTAGTATGTATGGATGTGAGAGCTGGACCATAAAGAAAGCTGAGCATCAAAGAATTGATGCTTTTGAACTGTGGTGCTGGAGAAGACTCTTGAGAGTCCCTTGGACTTCAAGGAGATCCAACCAGTCAATCCTAAAGGAGATCAATCCTGAACATTCATTGGAAGAACTGATGCTGAAGATGAAACTCCAATCCTTTGGCCACCTGATGGGAAGACCTGACTCATTGGAAAACACCCTGATGTTGGGAAAGATTGAAGGCGAGAGGAGAAGGGGATGACAGAGGATGAGATAGTTGGATAGCATTGCTGACTCAGTGGGCATGAGTTTGAGTAAATTCTGGGAGTTGGTGATGGACAGGGAAGCCTAGTGTGCTGCAGTCCATGGGGTTGCAAAGAGTTGGACAAGACTGAGCGACTGAACTGAACTGAACTGAATAAATGAAAGTGCCATGAGATGGGGCTTGCTGGACTGAAACTTGTATCCCCTGTGACCACAGCCACCCAGGGGGCTAAGAGGCAGTGTCCCCTTCCAGTGCGGCCGGGTCTTCACCTCACACCTGAATCCCCGCCACCCACACAGTACTCCTGTACATTCAGAGGCCCTTCAGGGCTGAATCATTGCTCCTAGAGGGACTGACGCTTACACAGTTCAGTTCAGTTCAGTCCACAGTTGTGTCCAACTCTTTGTGACCCCATGGACTGCAGCACACCAGGCTTCCCTGTCCATCACCAACTCCCAGAGCTTACTCAAACTCATGTCCATTGAGTCGGTGATGCCATCCAGCCATCTCATCCTCTATCATCCTCTTCTCCTGCTTTCAATCTTTCCCAGAATCGGGGTCCCTTCCAATGAGTTAGTTCTTTGCGTCAGGTTGCCAAAGTATTGGTTTCAGCTTCAGCATCAGTCCAGCTTTTTGCCATAAGGGTAGTATCATCTGCATATCTGAGGTTACTGATATTTCTCCTGGCAAACTTGATTCCAGCTTGTGCTTCATCCAGCCTGACATTTCACATGATGTACTCTGCATATAAGTTAAATAGGCAGGGTGACAATATACAGCCTTGTCATATCCCTTTCCCAATTTGGAACCAGTCTGTTGTTCCATGTCCAGTTCTAACTGTTGCTTCTTGACCTGCATACAGATTTCTCAGGAGGCGGGTCAAGTGGTCTGGTATTCCCATCTCTTTAAAAATTTTCCATAGTTTGTTGTGATCCACACAGTCAAAGGCTTTGGCATAGTCAATAAAGCAGAAGTAGATGATTTTCTGGAACTGTCTTTCTTTTGCGATGATCCAACGGATGTTGACAATTTGATCTCTGGTTCCACTGCCATTTCTAAATGCAGCTTGAACATCTGGTTCACGTACTTTGAAGCCTGGCTTGGAGAATTTTGAGATTACTTTCCTAGCAGGTGAGATGAGTGGAACTGTGCAGTACTTTGAACATTCTTTGGCATTGCCTTTCTTTGGGATTGGAATGAAAACTGACCTTTTGGTAGCTTCCCTGGTGGCTCAGACGATAAAGCGTCTGCCTGCAGTGCGGGAGACCTGGGTTTGATTCCTTAGTCAGGAAGATCCCCTGGAGAAGGAAATGGCAATCCACTCCAGCACTCTTGCCTGGAAAATCCCATGGACGGAGGAGGCTGATAGGCTGCAGTCTGTGGGATTGCAAAGAGTCAGACACGACTGAGCCCCTTCACGTGATGGCCACTGCTGGGTTTTTCAGATTTGCTGGCATATTGAGTGCAGCACCTTCACAGCATCATCTTTCAGGATTTGAAATAACTCACCTGGAATTCCATCACCTTCACTAGCTTTGTTCGTAGTTATGCTTCCTAAGACCCACTTGACTTTGCATTCCAGGATGTCTGGCTCTGGGTGAGTGATCACACCATTGTGGTTATCTGGGTCATGAAGATCTTTTTTGTATATTTCTTCTGTGTATTCTTGCCACCTCTTCTTAATATTTTCTGCTTCTGTTAGGACACCTACACAAATCTGAGAAATTGAGCAAAACACAAGGAGCCTGGGAGATACTACTCCTCAGAGAGCCCAGCCCTGAGTCCCAAGATAAGACTCTAAAGCAGCCAGATGAGAAAGAAATGAAGTCCTGGGAGCCCCCCAAGGCAAGGCAAGTGCTGTTGGCTGAGTTGTGTGCCCTGAAAGTCACTTCTTGAGGTCCTGCTCCCCGAGCCTACCGTATGTGAAGGCGGGGCATACAAGAGGCTGGTAAAAGGCGGACATAGCCCTGATAGGATCCATCTGGGCCCCTACAAGGAGGCAGAGACCAGCTTGGCCTCAGCCTCAGGAGAAGGCAGCAGGCTGGAGCGGCCCCCACCAGACACCCTGGCAATGGGCACCTTAACCTCTGACCTCCACCCTGCTGTGAGCAGCCAACATCGGCTGTCCAAGCCGCCCAGTTGTGGTATCTGCTTAAGGAAGCCCGGGTGACTGAGACAGTGGAGAGGGGGTTGGAGGGAGGGTCCCAGCTGGCGATGGCTCCTCTCGGGATCCTGCAGCCCCCTACACCATTCACTAAAGCCACTGCTCCCCAGGAGCCCCTGGGGGCATATTGAATACACAGACCCACTGGCTAGATGGACAGATTCCAGGGCTCCCCCAGGCCCAGTGCCCCCTTCCCAGTGGCAATGACTGGTGGAGATAGACCCCGGAAGACCAGCACGATGCAGGAGTCACTCTAGCCACAAAGGTTGAGAGCTCAGCCCTGCCGTCTGTTTTTACTCATTTGCGCAGAATTGAATTGGGTGGCATTTCATACAGTACAGAGATTAGCACTTCTTACATTAACATGGAACTAATTGCCGTTGGGAGCAAATTTACAGTTAATGACTCAAAGGTGTAAAAGAAAACACTGAAAGCACTGTTGCCTTTTCTGAAAAGCAGTTCACTCCACACCCATGGAACTCGGCCCAGGAAACTGGGGTCGCAGATGGTCCCTAAAACGGAGCTGAGTCACCTGCCCTGGCACCGGAAGCCCTCTCCTTCCCCACCCCGGATCAGTACCCACGCATCTTCCTCCTGGGGGCCCAGAAGCCCTCCCAGCACACAGGGCCCCAGTGCTGGCCACCTCCTCCCTGCACCTGCCGAGCCCGCTCCTTTCCGCTGCCCCTCCCCCGCCAGGACTCTCCATGGACCTGGCATCCGTGTTCCTGCCATAGCCCCTCCCCCATGCCTCATGAACTTTGTCCATCAAGCAGAATGACATGAGCAAATCCATGTTTCGGAGAAAACTTCTCCCATTTACCAACAGATTTGTGGCAGGACATCTCAGACCACTGAGCTCCCGAATCTGTTTCAAGTGTGGTTTGATTGACAGCAGCAGGAGTGTGCTTTTCCCCGCCCCTTCGCATCTCTGAATCGAAGTCTCATGAACCGCCCCCCAGTGGGGTCCTGGGCAATAACAGGGTTGGAGGTCGTGGTTTACAGGTCCTGCCTGTGTGGGTGCATTATGTGTTCACACACCCTTCCAGAGCAGACACTGGCAACACAAGCCCCATCCACAGGTAGTCCACAGGTGCCAGCCCTCCTCTGATGGTGGGCATGGCAGACTGCGGTGGGCAGACCCCCTGGTAAGTAGGACCCTGATGTGCAAACAGTGACACCTGGGCTGGTCTTTGCTGCCCTGAGGGACAGATGACAGGTGGCCTGTGCAGGCTGAGCAGGTCTGAGCAGGGGAAGGACATCTCTACATGGCAATGAGCCTGGCCCCTCCCTCCACCATCAAGGGGAAGAACCCAGCCCAAGGAAGACATTATGAGGAGGAACCCTGCCTTGGGGTGACCCAAGGTCAACCTCAGGCTTGGACACCTCCCAGGGAAGGGCTCGCTGGAGCCAGCCACTCACCCAGCAGCCACCCCGAGATGCTCACGAGAAGAGCTGCAACCTGAGCGCCCTAGGGGAATGGCACAGGGACCCCAGCCAGCAGGAACCAAATGTCCCCCTGGGGGACAGAACTGCCTCCCTTGAGAACAGTCGATATAAAGAACACTCAGAGGTCAGAAGGAAAGGCCAGAACCTGGGAGACATGGGGAGAGATTTGAAAAAGAGCCAGCAGAACAGGATACCAGCCTGTGAAAACACTTGACCTCACCACAGTCAGGGACCTCCCTGGTGACCGTGGATGGATTGGATCTGAGACGCTGTTACCTGCAAGGCTGAGTTGGTGTGTCCTGAGTCAGAGCAATGCCATTCCTGGGACCCAGGGACAGGGATAGTCAGGCTCGTGGCAGTGTCTTCTGCTACAGCCACAGATCAGAAACCACCCACTGTCCGTCCACAGCAGGATGTCCATCCACGGCGGGATGGAGAAATGGATGGGGTATTTATGGTCACGGCTGTGAACGCCAGCGTGCGACACCCACAAACGTGACAGGCCGCCTCTCCCAGGTGAGGCCAGTGACGGGGCAGGACCATCAGGACAAGTACACAGGCTCATTGACCGGAGAGTCCCAAACCCACAAACCTGCACAGTATGTGGTTCAGGGATGTGATCGATCACACAGACACGGAAGGGCAGCAAAGACCATCACAAGGCTTTTTACCTGCAGGGCCACATCTGACTGTGGGACAGGGCTTTCACGTTCTGTTCACTGTGAATCCCAGATATGCAGAACAACACCTGGTACATGGCAAGGGCTCAGAGATGTGCTGCACGGATGGATGGATGGACAGACAGATGGATGGATGGATGGAGGGATGGATGGATGGATGGATGGATGGACAGATGGAGGGATGGATGGAAAATGGAGGGATGGATGGACACATGGAGGGATGGATGGACAGATGGAGGGATGGATGGACAATGGAAGGATGGATGGACAGATGGAGGGATGGATGGACAGATGGAGGGATGGACGGATGGATGGATGGACAGATGGAGGGATGGATGGACGGATGGATGGATGGACAGATGGAGGGATGGATGGACAATGGAGGGATGGATGGACAGATGGAGGGATGGATGGACAATGGAGGGATGGATGGACAGATGGCGGGATGGATGGATAATCAGATGTGGCCACAGAGGGCACGCAGGCAGCTTCTCAGTTTCTGGTGAACGTTCTGTTTCTTAATCTGAGGAGGCCACGTAGTCTTTAAAAGGCATGCATGTATTGTACACACTTCTCTGTAGGTACTATTTCACAATAAAAATATAAAATTAAAAAAATTTTTAATTAATTATTTTAATTGAGGTTAATTGCTTACAATATTGTAGTGGTTTTTGCCATACATTCACATGAATCAGCCATGGGCGTACGTGTGTTCCCCACCCTGATCCCCCCTCCCACCTCCCTCCCCTCCCATCCCTCAGGGTCACCCCAGTGCACCAGCCCTGAGCACCCTGTCATTTGGAAACAACCAGTGCTAGGGAAGAACATGTATCTATTGATGTAGAATAACTAAATCTACTAATACTCCTACTGAAGTAGAATAACTAAAGCTCTGTGGTTTTCGTGTAGAAACAGACAAATAGAAGAAACTCGGTACAGCAAGTTCAGTAGAAACAGACAAATAGAAGAAACTCGGTACAGCAAGTTCAGTGGAATATGGAACTCTTATTTTTTCTTTTCTGAGTTTCAGAAGAGCTCAAGAAACTGAGCTGGATTTTGCTACAGTTTTGACAAAAGTAGAGAAATGCCATGGCTTGCCAATGGAGACTGGCACCTGCCCTCTTTGAGATGCTCAATTCTCCCAGTCTTGGCAGGATGAGGAGGAAGTTCTGGTGTTGAAAGTCTCCCAATGCCAAGCTGCCCACCAGGTGAAAGTGGGTTTGCTAATTAGTGTCATTATCTGAGAGGTTGGGAGGGGCCCTCTGGCTAAGCTTTCTGCAGAAAGGAGGGGAGAGAGGAGGGAAAGAGAGGCGTGGTTAGAGCCTGGGAGTGTGGGTGTAGCCCTGAAATGAAAGGGTAATGAAGCAATGCAATTTCCAGGACTTCCCTGGTGGTCCAGTGGCTAAGATTCAGAGCTCACAGTGCAGGGGGCACAGGTTTGATCCCTGGTCAGGGGACTAGATCCTGTGTGCTGTACCCAAGACCTGGCATAGTCAAATAAGTAAACAATGCCATTTCCACTCCGTCCTATCCTGTTCCTTTTATAAAGAATGCTGGTGTTGTTATCGTTCAGTCGCCAAGTCGTGTCCAACTCTTTGCGACCCTATGAACCATAGCATGCCAGGCTTCCCTGCCCTTCACTGTTTCCCAGAGTTTGCTCAAACTCAGGTCCATTGTGTCAGTGATGCCATCCAACCATCTCATCCTCTGTCATCTCCTTCTCCTCCTGCCCTCAATCTTTCCCAGCATCAGGGTCTTTTCCAAAGAGTCAGCTCTTTGCATCGGGTGGCCAAAGTATTGGAGTTTCAGCTTCAGCATCAGTCCTTCCAATGAATATTCAGGGTTGATTTCCTTTAGGATGGACTGGTTTGATCTCCTTGCTGTCCAAGTAATGCTCAGTTGTGGATGTGTCTGTTGGTAAAAGTAAAGTTCGATGCTGTAAAGAACAATATTGCATAAGAACCTGGAATGTTAAGTCCATGAATCAAGGTAAATTGGAAGTGGTCAAACAGTAGATGGCAAGAGTGAACATTGACATTTTAGGAATCAGTGAACTAAAATGGACTGGAATGGGTGAATTTAATTCAAATGACCATTATATCTACTACTACTGTAGGCAAGAATCTCTTAGAAGAAATGAAGTAGCCCTCACAGACAACAAAAGAGTCTGGAGTCAGTGCAGTACTTGGGTTCAATCTCAAAAATGACGTTTCCAAGGCAAACCATTCAGCATCACAGTAATCCAAGTCTATGCCCCAACCACTGATGCCGAAGAAGCTGAGTGCTGGTGGCAACCCACTGAATGAATTTCACAGCACGTGACCACCACGTGCAAAATCTTGGGTTCAATCTCAAAAATGACGTTTCCAAGGCAAACCATTCAGCATCACAGTAATCCAAGTCTATGCCCCAACCACTGATGCCGAAGAAGCTGAGTGCTGGTGGCAACCCACTGAATGAATTTCACAGCACGTAACCACCACGTGCAAAATGTGGTCTCTCTAAAGGTTTTCAACCTGGAATCCATGACTGGCTTCCCGGAGCCCATGGCCTCTGGAGTGCACGTGTGTGTGTGTGTGTATACATGTGTGTGTGTTGTGTGTGCCTGTGTGTGCACATGTTCGTGTGTGCATGTGTGCAGTCATGCATTCTGTGTGTGTGAGTATATGCCTGTACACTTCTGGAAACTAGTCAGCGCTCTTCAATCACATTTTCAGAAGCACACTGACCCCAATGCATAGATCACAAATGAAGAAACAGAGGTTCAAGGAGGCCCAGAGCGAATCCAAGTCCCACGCTGCCTCTGCCCTGGGCTGAGCCCTGTCCCTCCCGAGGTGTTCCTGAGTCACAGGTCACCCTGTGTTACCAGAAGGGGAGGCATCCTGTTGCGTCTGCCCCCAGAAACCTGTGTTCTGCTTGCACCGCCCTGAGGATTGGTTCTGAGCTGACCACACTGCTGTTCTGCACCCCTAGGACACCACGCAGCAGCGAGAGCAGAGGCCCAGCTGGATTGCAGGGCCAACCTTGTGGCAGAGCCGAGAAGTCAGCCCTGAGCCCAACATCACGTCACATTACCCTCACCAGGGGCCCACTGTGTAAGACCCGCAGTGACAGGCCCCCATCACCTGGCCCAGCGGGGGTCTAGGGTGGATGGGAAATGTTACCACAACTGACGTGCAAAGTCTAAACCAGTAAATAAGGCAGGAGGGCCCATGTGGACGAGAAGGAACATGCTCGGTGAGGCACGGGGGCCCCAGGAGAAGAACAACATGGAGGGGAGTGTTTGCACGGGTCTTCCCAGAAGCAGTGCTGGCCCCCTGCTTATGGCCATGGCTGACTGGGGATGCAGGCCCCAGAGGACCGGTCCTAATGCTCTGCTGGCTCCTGGCTGCAGAGTCAGAGGCTCCACGTGGAAATCCAGCTCTGCCCTGGCCCGGTGGCCTTGGGTTCTGGGAGCGCGTTTCACTGAGTGTAGATGGTGACAGTGATGCCTACTGCGGCAGCTTTGAGGTCTGGCCCAGCCAGCACCTGGACCAGGGCATGCCAGGACCCTTCCCCCTGCCCCATGCCTCGTCCACGCCAAGCCCCTGAGCCCTGCAGCGGCACCACCGGGGCTCAGTACAAGGTCAAGCAGTGATGGGCCACATGGCTGATCCAGCATTATTTTGTCACTAGGACTGGACTTCACAGTGGGCGATCCTCCATAAACCCAAGGTCAGACCCAACGTCACAAGCACTGAGTCACGCCTGCCATGGAGTGATGGGTAAAATTGCTGACTCACTTTCACCTGGTGAGCCAGGTGGGGAGCGTCCAGCTCTGAGGAACAGAAAATCCACCCGGCAGGCTCATGCAGGATGGGGATGGGGGGGGCGGAAGGAGGCTCTGCCCCTTGGAAGCGCTCAGCTCTGCCCTCTTCTGTGTGGGGCCCTTGTCCTCACCCTGGTGGCCAGACAGCTGCAGCAGGTCCATAGTGATGATGTGGGGAGAGGCGGGAGCAAGGTCAGTCACCTCGAGATGCTCTCTTCCTAGGGCAGAGGTGCCCAGTGCACCTCTTCCTGCCACCCTGGGGTCTGCTGATGACCAGTCCTGCCCAAGGCAAGGACCGCTCCCCTAGATGCCGCAGGCATGGGGGAGGCGGGAAGGCATCTCTAACACACAACAGGGCCACAAGGGAAGAAGGAATGGGTGTCCCGAGGGAACCTCAGCACAGGTTCTCCCCCTGCGTGTGCCATCCTCCCATCTAGGAGGGGTTCCGTCTCTCTCTGAGCCAGGCGGTGAACCCACCAGGCCAGCAAGGCTTCCCCCCCTCCCATATCCCGCCTCAATATAATTAATAATCATTTCATTTCTGCACATAGACGATTTCACTCCATGTTTTGGTTTCTGGTGAAAAGCCTCAGGTGATTGCCATATTTCCCTGACCTGGTGGGCGTGACTCCAAAACGGTCTTCCCAGCACCGGCTGGATGCTCTGCTCTGTCCACCATCTGGTAGGGGGCCTGGGTTCGATCCCTGGTCAGGAAACTAGATCCCACACACTGCAACTAAAGACCCTGTGAGCTGCAACTAGGACTCAGTACAGCCAAATAAGTTTGGTTTTTTTTTAATGATAGAGACAGTTCAGTGTATACTTGATATTTAGCTACATTAATTTGTATGTAATTTTTTCCCACCCCAAATTTCATCCCAGAAAAAAAAAATCTCTAGAATTCAGCCTAGCCTTCCACGAGTGAGATGGTTACCATGGCCGTCCCCCACAGCCCTGCCCGCGGCAGGCACATGCAGGTGCTGGGGGGGAACAGTGGCGCCTTCACAGGGACCCTGCCCACGGGACGGCCAGCCCTCCGGCTCCTGTGTCTCCTGCGAGGGGCAGGCATCCCGGACGGCTTCCTGCTGCTCTCCAGCGTTCAGAGAGATGGCGTATTCCCATCCTCACCTGGGAAGCCACCCTGGAGGCACCAGGCTGGCTCATCCCCCCAGCACTGCATGTCCAGTGGCCTTGAGGGCAGGAGGGAAGAGGGGAGTCAAACCACAGGAAGACACAAAACGAAGTCCTTTGCTCAGATGGGGAGGAAGGAAAACGCACTAAAAGCAAAGGGGTCAGTGATGCGATGGAGTACAGGGGGCATCCAGAGGAAGGGTGGGGTCCCAGAGAGTGAGTGCTGTATGAGGCGGCTCCTCTCCCTGCCCTCAATGACAACACCACGCCCACTGCCTGAACTGGGCACACCAGGCATATCTTTGGCCTTGACTTGACGCTAGGTTGTGATACCCCGGCAAGGAATTGGATGCCAACCACACACAGGCCCACTCCACACAAGGGCCTGGTGTCTTGCCGCTGAGCCTCTTTGCTGGCAGGGCCCCACCCCATGTTCTCCCCCTGGGACCGCTAACACCTAAAGACCATCTCCATGCCACTGGGTTCTTTAAGACATCTTGGCTGTCACGGCACCACACACAAGCGAAGCCCAGGGGTTGCTTCCCGCCTACAGAAGACCATGGGTTCAGGGCTCTGACTGCTCCAGCTTCAGCAGGCGTAGCCAGAATAACCCACCCAGGAAAACGTGCTGGGATTCATGTGGTCATGGGCTGGTCGAGGAAAGCCTCCCGACTTTCCTCCAGCATTAAAAAGCTTCCCTAACTTTACCCATCCGATGCCAGTGAAAGCCAGCAGGAGAACATCTTTCCTTGGCCTTTTTAGGCAACCTTGGAGGACTAGAAAATGTAGCTGAAATAATTCCCCCTTTAAAAACGCATGCACAGAGAGCCCGCTGTCTTAATGCGACTGCCTGTGTAATTAGCAAACAGGGCGAGCGCTTCCCTTCCACGGCGAGCCTCACCCACCCATCTGCACTCTAATTTGCCAAAAGGCTCCAACTATATTTGCATGTTTTTCCATCTGATTTAGCCTGATCATAACTTAGAGCAGGTGCAGCTCCAGCAGACGACCTGAGCCGTCAGCCAGGTCCCTCCACGGGGCACTCAGAAATCCACTTAAAGGGCCCCTGCCTGTCACAGCTGGCACAGGTCATGCAGCCAGGCTATCCGTGGCTATCATGCAGCCAGGCTATCATGCCAGGGATGTCCCCACGGTCACCTCTGCTGGGCCCCGGGGATCCCTGAGGAACATGAGTGTACCACGGACGCCCTCTGCCCTCCACATCCCTGGATGACAATCACTTGCCATGAAGCCATGGTTGGGTGTGTGCTGAGATGCCCCAGGGGCCCTGGGGCCCTGTTCTACCTGCAGAGTGGCTGGTGGGAGAACCGCAGCCCGTGCTCAGGGCCACCCGGCATTTAACCCTCACGGCAGGCACCCTGCCATTGAAACCAGCTGCACAGAACCTGTCTGCAGTGCCCCACCTACCACAGGGCCCCAGCACCCTCCTATGCTCCATCTGACAGGGCAGCCAACTCCCGACAGCCACCTTCCACTCAGGTACCCTGGAAGGAGTCTCCACCGCCTGCAGATCTGCATGTTAAAATGACCCACAGAGGCAAAACTGACTCCCTCAGGCTGCCGCAGAGATGGGGGCCAGCCCAGAGGGGACCAGCTGTTTCACCAAGATGTGAGGTCGACCCCTGGCTGCATCCGTGATCTTCCCCAAAAACCTTCCCAGGTGGCCCCAGTAAGCTCAATATTTAGCTAACATTGGGTTAATTTTGAGGGTTCAAAAACGTGTTGATTTCCCTGCAAAGACCCAGTGCCTGGGTTCAGGAATCGTGTCCACTTGCTAGTGTGCAGCCAGCTTATGGATGTGCAAACACACTCACACACCCAGTCGCATGCTTGTGGACACAAGCACTCACACACAGTCACATGCTTGTGGACACAAGCACACACATACAAACTCACATTCATACATACTTGCACATCAAGGCATACTCATATGCTCATGAATATGTCCACACATTAGTGGACACAAGGTTGCACATGATCCTATTCTCACACACACACCTCCGTGTTGGGGACCTCAGGGCCTGCTGGATCTATGCACAAATGCAACCTCAGGCCGTGCAGGTGGCTTGAGCTATGGGGAAGGGAAGCTGCCGGAGGCCGGACAGGCACCTGATCAGAGCGCAGAGCAGCGGCCCCCAGGGTCCGACTGCCTCTGCCACCTCCCAGGCGCTTGCCCCACCGGGCCCCCCGAGGATGCTGCCAATAGCCACCCTTGCGCCTCGAGGACCCAACGGCCCCAGCCTGGCCACACCCCTCGGTCATCCGATGGCCCCACCCTCATCATAACCCCTCCCTCCTTGCCCTGTGGCTTAACCTGACCCCTGCCCCTGAGACACACACCACACACAGATACACACATATGCAGACTCACGTATGAACATACCTCTATACACACCGCATACACAGATACACACACAGTCTGTTTACTATGCACTAAGGATGGCACTCACTGAACTGAGAGCCTCATAACAAAGGATTCTTAATCCTCTTTCCCATCTCTTACTCCTCTGGGCAGCCCAGTGTCCCCCAACCCTCCTAACTGCCTCATCTCAAGGAGCCTGATTCTGATGGGCCTACCCAGCACGCTGTGTGCAGCGCCTTAACTTTCAAAAGGTCCACCATGGATTCCTGCTCAGTGATGGGATTCAGAATCCACTCACATGCTAATCCTACCTTCCTCCTCTCACCCACCCCCCACCCTAAGATTCATCTGTGGTCAGATTTTTCTGTAAGGTCTACCCCCTCTCTCGCACTCTCTGTTTTGTACCCTGGCCTAGACTTGCAGATGAGTACTAAGCCTTCTGGCAAACTGACCCAGCACTGATGGTGATGGTGGTGGTGACGGTGATGATGAAGGGGGTGATGGTGGTGATGATGATGTGGTAATAGGGATGGTGATGGTGATGATGGTGGTGACGATGCTGACGGTAATGGTGATGCGGGTGGTCTCGATGGTGAAGCTCATGCTGTTTCAATTCATTGAGGACTTACTCTAGGCTGAGTAAGTATACTAAATATTTCATGTCTCCTTTTAATATTTAAAACAATTATCTGAGATAGTGCCACTTCACAGAAAAGGAGACTTAGAGAGCTTTGATAACCTGCCAAAGTCCCATAGCTAGCAGCAATGGAATCCAGGCCTGTGTGCCCCAAAGTGCGTGTTCCTGCCGCTGGCCCTACTCAGATGGGTGGAAGGAAGCCAGAATATTTCCTTAGAATCCAAAGAGGAGGAGACAGGCGGGGCATCCGGGGAAGCATGAGTGGTTGCAAGGCAGCCCCCCGTCAGTGCTGCCCCCCCTCCCGGGGCTTCTAGACTTCTCTACAGGAATCCCCTCCTTAGGCTCTTCTGGTTCTTCATCTGCCAGTCCCCGTGGAAATGCTTAGAGACCCCTCCAGGCCACCCCAGTCCCACCCCCATTTCAAGGTGCACTCTGTGTTCTTTACTTAAAATTAATTTACAATCATCATATGATATTGTGTAAGTTTAAGGTATACAATATGTTGATTTGATATGTTTCAGTGTAGCAACATGATGTATTGGCTAACATGCCTGTCTCCTCACATGGTTATTATCTTTTGTGTATGGTGAGAACAATTGAGATCCAATCTCTCAGCAACTTTAAAGTTCACAATGCAGTCCTGTTGACTATAGTCGCGGTGCTGTGGGTTAGATCTCCAGGCCTCGTTTATATACTTAGAGCAAGTCTGTGCCCTCAGACAACACGTGCTCAGCTTTCAAAGGCTGCAGCTTGGGACCCGTATTCTCTCCTGGGCTGTTCAGCATCCTTGGAAACCAGGTTGAGCTTAGTGCTGCCAAGATGGAACAAACTGCTCCCACCTCCTCCCTTGCAGCTGGCTTCCTGGGCTCCTGGTTTCCTTTTTCTTTTCTTTGCCAGCTCTTTTCATCAGAAGAGGACAGGGAGGCTTCGGCGACCCTGCCCTTCATGCTGTGGAGGTCAAAGCGCAGGTGCAGAGCCCTCTACTCAGCTTTCCCTGCAGGGGTCCGGACACCTGGAGAGCCACGCCCCTCCCCTCAGCCACCGTGGCCCTGTCGGCCCTGGGGGTCCAGCTGGTTAGATGTGGAGGGGACAGCTCTGCACCACCCTGACAGGGGCTGGACTGGGTGGTCTGTGTGAAGGGTGATGGGGGTGCCTATGAGACAGAAGCTCCCTCCAACCCCAACACAGATGCCCTCCTTCCCAAAACCCATTTCATTAGCAGAGAGACCAGCAAGTTCCAGAAGCTGAGGATCCTGGCCCCCTGCTGCCGCCAGTCCCAGCTCCCCAGGCCCCACTGCCAGGCACCCAAGGGCTGTCCCCTGCTGGACGTCTCACGGTGGGGTCTCCCAGAGCGGGGTAAGTGCAGATGTCTGAGCCAGCCCGGGGGTGGGGGTGTCAGACGTTGTCCAGTCAGCCCTGCGCCCCCACCCTTGCAGGGCTCTCCCTGAGAGCAGGGGCCAGGAGTGCCAAGGCTCCCTTCCTCCCCATCCACACTCAGTCCTGACAGGGAAGGGCCCAGAATGCAGTGGGCTTGGCCCAAGAACCACACCATCCCTGGCAAACCTGCCTCCCAGGGGCCTGCCTCGAGGATCCCAGAGCCCAAGGCCCCACACAGGGAGCGGGGGTCAAGCTCGGGAAGATTCCATCTGCACCAGTGCTCCCCACACCCGCTGCTGTGGTCACTGTGCCCTCTCTGACCTCACCTGGCTGTGTCACGAGCACAGACAGGTCCCTGTGGAGAGAACCCCCGCAGGCTCTTGGCCAACAGTGAGAAACAGAGCGGAGACAGGCTGGGACCGGGCTGCAGAGCCGGGCGGCGGCAGCGCCCTCCACCCAGCCACACCCACCACCCACAGGTGACTCGAGAGGGAGAATCCACCCAGCACCTCCCAAACGCAGGCCCCTTCTCTGTTGTAACAAGCACAGGGCAGCGAGAGGGGAGGGAGAGCCTGGAAAGTCCCGACAAGAGACTCAAAACTGAGTCACCGTGACCCTGGGGCAGGGAGACGCGCCATCCCTGGCTGGGGTCCGGGCTCAGCTGCAAAACCCAAGGCAGGGAGGGGGTAAGGGCCAGCCACCTGCACAGAGGTGTAAAGAGCCCTGGGGCGGGCAGACTGCGCCTCTCCTCCCGGCCTTCCTGCATCCTGCTCTCTGCAGCATGCCCCTGTAGCTCCTCCACCAGCCAGTGCCCCCCTTCCCCTTGAACCTCACTGGCTGGCATGGCGCCAGACTTAGGCAGGAGACCATTAGCCCTGCTTCCCTCTTCTTCACTCACAACCCACCTCAGACCAGGGCAGAGTCTCCTCAGGAAGTGGCGCTGAAGATGATAATGCCACACTGTGAGGCCAGACAGCAACAATCAGAACTAAGCCCTTGGCCCTAGCCTCAGAGACAAGGCTCTAAGGCACTGAGCTTGGGGCGTACTTGTTAAGCAACACAGGAAGTCTGTCCTGACTGCCACAGGAGTGGATGCCGGAGGCCGCGTATCTCCCTCCACCCTAGGTCTGATTAAGGTGTCAGCTGCCTTGTATCTTTCCATTTATGCCCCATCTCACCCTTCCTCTCCCTCCTCTTTCCCATCCCCAGGAGAGTGTGTTCCAATGACAAGGACCTGCCTGCCTAACCAGGCCAGCCTAGAATACAGCAAATGCTCAATAAACCACTGGTGAACCGATGAAGGGGGAGTGAATGAATCTAGTCGTCTGCCTGGATTCACAGGGTGAACTGTGTCCAGTGACCAGTGCACATACCTACCCAGCTGACCAAGCTCTGCACACAGCCTCCTGCACACAGGCACATTCAGAAACACGGGCGTGGCTTCAGGGGGACCCACAGGCCATAAGCGACCCCTGTGAAAACTCGGGGTGCAGCCACTCTGAGCACAGCATTCTGGAGGAGGGCTTGGTCACTGTCACGGAACAAGGGCATTTCTACCCAGGAGACACATGCACACACGTCTACACATCCATAGGTGTGTACACATGTGTACACACAAACATGCACACATGCATGTACGTGCATGAAGGTGATACAAAAATGCACATGGGCACACGGTACAGATACACACATGCACACGCATACACACACATACACATGTGTGCACACACACTCAGAGTCCCAGGCCACATGGCCCACACCTCAGGGGACGTGAAGGTGTCTCACCGTCTCTCCCCACTGAATGTGGCAGGGTGGGTGGCTGAGTCTCCTCCAGCCTGTTTAGCTGAACCAAAGGCAGGTCTGTGACAACTCAGTCAAGTGACAATCAGCTTGGGTCTGGGCAGCCCGGGGCTCAGGTGGCTATTCCAGATGACTTCACCCTTTGGTTTCCACACTCTTACACCTGTGTATGTGGGCACGTGCACGCCTGTGTCTACAGGTTAACAGACCTCACCCAAGCTGGGCCCACAGGAGGCCAACGACAGGCTGAGGACAGGCGTGAGTGAGGGGCGAGGGGCTGTGTTTTTAGGATGGGAAGGAGTGGTGTCAGCCAGCCGCAGCACTGTCTCCTGGCGTGTGGGTTGTGTGTGTCTACACTGCAGAGATGTGGGATCCTGGGACTAGAGAAAGCTCAGGAATGGCCATAGAGCCTCATGGGGGCTCTGCCAGCTCTGCCCCTGTGCCCAAGAGAACCAAACCTGCCCCCAAGAGGTTCTCACCCAGTGTCCACACCCCTCCTTTCCTGGCCCCAGGAAACCACCCCTGCACCGGCCTAACCCTTCGCCACAGGCCTGCAAGGTTCTGTCTGGTTCCTCAAACTCCACGCGTTCACTGGGATTCCCACTGATCAGATGACGAGACAGGCCCAGAGAGGCCAGACAACTTGGCCAAAAGCTGGACACCCCACCGTGCGTGTGGAATAGGCTGGACCCCAACTCCACCCACATAGAACACTCACCCTGCCACCCCAGAATACACATCGATGGCTTTGCTGGGCAGCCTGGCCACACTGCTTCCTCTCCCAGCAGGCAGAGCTCAGGACCCCCCTGTTCCCAGGCTCACCCACCCCTGCAGTTCAGCAGAGGGCCCCGCACTCAGGACACGTGTGCCAGCTGCCAGGCTGTTAATGCGAAGATAGAGAACATGCCAATTAAGAACATTTTACTGAATTTTAACATGGGGGGAATGCATTAAACTCACTAGTTTTGACTTGTGGCTTTCAGGCTCAGTTTTGGTGATTGCCCTTCCCCTGCGAGGAGGAGCTCCTGCGCAGCCCGCTCCTGCACAGGCTCCTCCCAGACTCCCAGGTCTCAGCTTCAGCTGCTGTTGATGGTGACCGTGCAACCTGCTCAAGGTCAGCAGTTTGTAAAGTATGAGATCCGCAGACACCCGCGGCACTGGGATGGGGTGTGGTTCATCCATTCCCAGGGGCCCCCCCAGGGAGATTTACCTGGACAGCAGGTGTGGTATGACCAGGAAGGTCTGCGTGTCTCTGAACAGCCGGGGACCACGGGCTATGGGGCCCCCATCTTCCCCTTCTGTGCTGGGTAACCTCATCTCTTGGGCAGAGTGCCAAGACCAGCAAGCACGGTGTCACCCAGGAGCGCTGTTAGAACCCAGCCCTGCCCAGCAGTTTCGAGGCCGCCCCAGAGCCAGAAACTGCTGCCAGTGCAGAGATTCGCCTGGACAACCATGGCTGCAGGTCATCACCAAGGTCAAACCACAGGTGGGCAGGGCGTTGCAGACCGAGAACCCTAGGTGAGGATTCCTGTGGTCCCAAGCGACGGTGGCATGGATCCCGGCTGCTGCCCGGGCTCAGGTGGCTGCTTTGGACAACTTCACCCTTTGGTTTCCACACGCTTGCACAAGTGTACGTGGGCACATGCACGCCTGTGTCTCCAGGCCAACAGACGTCACCCGGGTTGGGCCCACAGGAGGCCGAGGACAGGCGTGGGTGAGGGACTGTGTCTGCATGATGGGCAGGAGTGGGCTCAGCCAGCTGCCAGCACTGTCTCCTGGGATGTGGATTGTGTGCGTCTACACTGCAGAGACATGGGGTCCTGGGACTAGAGAAAGCTCAGGAACAGCCATGGAAGTTCTGCCAGCCCCGCCCCTGTGACAGAGCAGAGCGAGAAGCCAGCCAGGCCCCGCCATCAACCTGGCTGTCGTCATGGGGTTGTTAGCCCCAGCCAGGAGCCCCCAGGGTCCCCGCACTGGGCAGGAAAGCCTGCTCTGCCCGGGGGAGGGGCACTGTCCAGAGTGTGGTCCTGAGAAACACCCAGAAACCGGGAATCAGAAGCACCCTCCCTCCAGACTTCAGACGTTGCCTCTTTCCTCCTCACCTCCAAGCCCTCCCACACCCAAACACGCCCCCCAAGGACTTTCCATCCCAACGCTGCCTTCCTCTTGTCTCTCTCCCACCCAGAAAATGTCCCACTGCCTCGCCTGCCTAACCCAGCACAGTGCTGGGAAAAAGCAGCAGCATTACCCCCGTCCCCACCGCACTAATTCATACTCAAGAGTAAAGGGCTGGACTTCCCTGGTGGTCCAGTGACTCACAGGGGACATGGGTGCCATCCATGGTCCAGAAAGATCCCCCCTGCCTCAGGACAACTCAGCCCACGCACCATAACTGCTGACGCCCTCGCTCTGGGGCCCGAGAGCCACAACAAGAGAAGCCACCACAATGAGAAGCCTGCGCACCATGAGGCTTCTCAGAGACGAAGCTTTGGGGGCTAGAGAGCAGCCCCCACTTGCCACAGCTAGAGAAAATCTGTGTGCAGCAACGAAGACCCAGCACAGCCAAAAAATTGTTTTAAAAAGAGAGAGAATGTCTGATGAGACCTCCCAGAACTGCCAAGTCACCTAAATGTCCCTCTAACTGGTTGAGAATTGAAATGAAGCCTAACCAGGGTCCTTGACCCCACCTGCATGTAGAACCATCTGAGGGTTTTTACATACCTGTGGAGGCTCACCCGGAATATGCCCAAATGGGGAGGCAGAGGGTGGCCAGGATCAGTGGTTTTAAAAGCTCCCTGAGTATTGAGGACCAGCCAGGGTTGAGACCATGGAGCTAGGAGGAGGTTCCTGCACTGGGGGGAAGGGAGGCTGGCGGGGCTGTCCTTCCCGTGGGAGTTTCCAGGACTTGCTGGGCCTCTGACTCTATCCCCCTCCCCCTCTGACCATCACTGCAGTCTTTTGTTCCCAGCACTTACCGGGCACCTGCATGGAGCAATCTGCCCGAAGCCCCAGAAATGTGGCAGTGAAGCAGACAGGCCCACCGCTATGCTCATGGGGCTCAGATCCTTTGAGGAGGAGAACTCTGAGCCATCAGAGTACGGGGTGCCTGCGGGGTGGGAAAGGTGCTGCCTAGATGGGGCGCTCAGGGAAGGCCGTCTAGCCAAGGAGCTTGGGCTGGGAGGGAGGGAGCCATGCACAAGGGCCCCCCCAGCCAGAGCCGCAGAGCACGCCAGTGTCCTGGGGCAGCAGTCTGCAAGGGGCAGCGAGCAGGGCAGAGTGTGACTGGCCCAAGCCTGGGACAGGAAGGAAGTGGGGACCTTGCAGGTCCGAGGACAGGCTTTCTTCCTCAGGGGACGCTGGGCCTCCCACGTCCAGCAGGATTCGATGGCTTCTCAAACAACAGTCTCCCTGCGTTTGCCTTATTCCAGGGACTCTTCCAGGGCTTGGCTCTGTGCTCAGACCTCGACGCCCGTGTGGATCTGAGTTCCAACAGTGAGGGTGTGCAGGGCTGGTTTGGAGAGCAAGTGTCGCCTCAGGGGCTACCTGGATGCCAGGTGTGAGTCATGAGTTTCCAGCAAGCATTGTGAAGGAGCTTTCGTGGCTGGTGGGGTTTGCTCTGGCTGCTGGGTGGCCACTGGGTGCTGGGCCGACCCACAGGGTCAGCGTCAGCGTTCCGTTTGATGGACTCAGAAACTGAAGCAAGCAGCCCGAAGCTCCAGGCTCCACCCAGACCCGCTGGCCCCAAAGGCAGGGACTCAGCTCTCCCCCTACAAGGGCTAACAGCTCAGGCTGACCCAGCATCTAACCACCCACAGTTCCCTGACGGGCCTCTGTGTCAGCTGCTGGCTGAAGGGCCCTGCTTCCCCTCCCCCACTCTCCACCAACAAGCTACAGAGCCTCCCGGAGGGGCCGGGGGAGGAAGGGGAAGCCATAGTGGGCGGGGTGTCCAGGCAGGAAATGTGGGGGCTGCAGTATCTCGGTGTACTCCACAGGGGCCACAAGAACCCAATCTTTCTGGCGGCTTCCCTCTGGGGACCCCCTCAGGGATGGGGGGGTGTGGGCAGAGGAGTTTCTGGCTGAAATCCCCGACTCTTTCTCAGTCGGGGCTTTCCCAGCTGGCAGGTTTGGGGGACCACTTCCCTCCCCGCAGTCAGACCCCCTCCCGCCACCCACACTGGGAGGGGCCATGGGGATTTCTCTCCCAGTCGGGTGCTGCGGTCTTCTAGCTGTCCAAGTTCAGAGGAGAAAACTGCCAGCCTGAACGAGCTGGGCCCCTCGGAGGGAGCAGGCCTCCCAGGGGCAGCAAGAGCCCACAAAGCCTTAACAAACGAGGGGAGTGGCCAGGAGCGGACCCATAGATGCCCCTCATCCTCTTCCCCACGCTGGTCAGAACGCAGGCTCTGGCCCACTGGGGGCTGCGGGCCAGGGAGGACCACCTGCGGTCTTAACACCACAAGCCAAACTCGGAGCCGCCTCGCTGCTCAAGCGCGGTCCACCGCGGCTTCGACCCTGGGGTGCGACACAAGGGCAGTGCAGCACCCCACTGCGGGGGTGCAGTGCAGACCCTCGTTCCCGGGCGCGAGGCCCAGTCACCCCGGCCAGGGGCTGCTCTAGCAAGCAGGGTCCAGATGGAGGATTGCTGCTGCTGCTGCTGCTGCTAAGTCGCATCAGTTGTGTCCAACTCTGTGCGACCCCATACACGGAAGCCCACCGGGCTCCTCTGTCCCTGGGATTCTCCAGGCAAGAACACTGGAGTGGGTTGCCATTTCCTACTGGATGGAGGATTAGGCAGCTTAAATTCCAAAGGGCAAGCCCAGGGCAGTGAGGAGCCACGCGGCCGTGGACGCAGCGCCCTCAGTGGTGGTCGGCCCCAGGAACACAGGCTTTGCATGTGAGCTTCCCTGGGGGCGACCCCCAAACGGGGAGCAGGCAGATCTGCCCTCCATCCCAACAAGGCTTGCCCTGTGGGGCCTCTCGGTGTGGCCGCTGACCCAAGTCAGGCTCAAGCAGTGTGACACCAGGACAGAAGCAGAAAGTGGCCGCGGGACCACATGGACACGGCTGCTGGACGCTGCCCCAGGCCACTCACGCCCACAGCTCAGTGCCCACAGCCCCCGAGCTGCAGGTGGAGGGCGGGGCTCAGGACAGGTGAACCGGCCCTGCAAGCCACCTGGGCCCGAGCTGCTCTCTCACCACCTTGGTGCCGGCTCTCCCGCCCCCTCCCCTGGACTCCCTGGAGGAGAAGTCGGGTCCCTGCTCTACTGCAGTGAGGGGAGGCCCGAGGGCAGTGGGGCTGCACCCTGCGGGGTGGGGGCTCCTGTCCTTCAGTCCCACGGTCAGGCGTGTGGGCCGAGTTCCCGCCACACCCGAGGACTGATGCCCACCTCGCTGCCGCCCACCAGCTGCAAGGAGGCTGGCTTTGGCTAAGGACTTGCATCTCCTTGTTTTCTGGATGGGAAATCCTCTGTCTATGTTCAGGGACCTGAGAGTATCCACTTGCCCTAAATCTCCTTTAGTGAGCCAGAGGAGAGGGGATATGGAGATGCCCAGCGTGGGTGGAGGGGGCCGGCCTGAAGCTCAGGGAGTGAGGGGGGGTTTGGGGTGACCTCAGGAAGTGGACACTTAATGCCCAGTGGGGGCTCCCACGAGAAGGTAGGAGGGCTGTGACCTCGTGTCCCCGGCTCCCCCATGTTCAAAGTGTAGGAGGGAAGTCACCAGTCACCCGTGGACTCACCTGGGGTCTCCCCCAGCTCCCCTCCCTCACCCCAACTGCATCACCCACTACACCCCAACTCAGGAGTGGGGGCCAGTGCAGTCAGGGAGCCTGGAGCTGAGAGAGAGCTGCCCGATAGTGCAGGGGAAGGACAGGGGGCAGCCCCCATCCTCTCACCAAAGAGGCGCTTTGGGCACCCCTCTTCCCATCCTTTCCACCCTGCTGCTCCCCCAAGGCCCCCTGTGTCCAGACAACACACCCAGGCCCCCCTGACTGTCCCGCCCAGCGAGGGCTCACGGGGCCGGCTGAGGTGGCCAAGGAGCAAAGGCGGCACTCGCCCCCGTCCGTGAGGCCGCGGCAGTGAGTCCTGCCCTCCCGTGACGGGCCCCAGCCAGCTTCCTGAGACCCACACTTACCACTGCCCCCCAGCAGATCCACCCAAACCATGCCAACCCCGAAACGTGTGAGTCCTCAGGACACAGGCAGAGGGGTGGTATCTGGGGCACTGACTCTGTCTCGTGGACCCTACCCACCCCTTGACCTCAGGCCCCACCGACGCTCATGGAAACACAGAAGCCACACCCCACTGCTCCCCTCCCCTTCGCATCACCACAAGGGGGCAGGGAATGAACCCCCCCCCAGCACCCGTGGCCCGACTCTCCTCTCTGGGGGACAGACTGAGGGTGGAGGTGATTCAGGAAGCCACCTGGGAGTGCCCCCCGGGGTGGTGGGAACCCAGGCCCCCTGGCCCGCCCTACCCGCAGGGCCCCTGGCCTGCTCTTGCCCACATCCACCCCATGCACATGGCCCTGGGCACAGCTCCAGGACCGTCTTGCTGGCAGGGTGGGGACTTGATTCCATGTTCCCTGAGTGGCGCCAGCATCTCCTGGCTCCGGGAAGGAATGTTTGGGGCCCTGTGGGCGGCAGCGCCTGGGCCCAGGTCAGCGGCTGGGCCACGAGTCTGTTAATAGGTGAATCATTGACTGCAGCCTTCGGGTCATCCATGGGTGGGCAAAATAGGGTTGCCATAGCAACACCTAAACAGGAACCCAGGGCTCCAAGTGTTAGGATGCAGGCTGGGCTCTGGGGGCCCGGGGGGTGTGGCGAGGAACCTCAGACAGATGTATCCTACCCAGATCTTAAAGCAGTCGCATGGCTGCTGTGAGAGGCTATGGGGCGGCCTGGCCTGGGTGGGGCAGGGTGGGGAGTGGTCATCGAACTCTTCACAGACCACTCACTGTCATTTACCATGAAGTCAAGGCTTCACAGAATTTACTCACAAAGGGGCCTGAGGGACCTGCGCTTCACTTCATGGATAAGAACATCAACTCAGGTTAACCGGCCAGTGGTTGTGCTGGGCTCCCCCTACCCCAGGCCTCCTGCCCCCTGGCCGTACACTTCTAGGCCTCAGTTTCCTCTTCTTTAAAATGGGCTGGTATCTGTCCTGCTGACCTCAGAGGCTTCCTTCCAGGATCAAGAGGAGAGTCCCAACAGGTGAGGGAGGGCGTGTGACTCAGGCGGTCAGTCCTGGCCTGGGTGGAACAGGGGCCCCCAAACAGCTGCCTCAGTTCTAAACCCAGGAACCTGCAAACGCAACCTTATTTGGAAAAACGGTCTTTTCAGCCAGAGTGAAGGTAATTCCGGAATTCACTGGTGGCCTAGTGGTCAGGATCCCAGACTTTCACTGCCGTGACCCAGGTTCAATGTGGATTACCTAGGTGGACTTCAAATCCAGTGACCAGTGTCATTAAAAGCAGAGCAGAAACACAGCAGGAAGGGGGCCCCGAGACCGTGGAGGAGGCAGAGCTGGGGGCGGGAAGCAGATGCGGCCTCTGCCAGGGAGGCCGGCAGCACCAGGAGCCGGAAGAGCAGGAAGGAACCCCCTCGAGCCTCCTCGGGACCGATGACCTGACCACTCTGGCCACCAAACACATGTCCATTGCTTGAAGCTGTCTGGTTCATGGTCAGTTGCTTCGGCAGCCTCGGGAGACCTGGACAGCTGAGCGGGCCACGAGCTGCCCTTCCCAGGAAACACGCTCTACAACAGCTGAGGGAACCGGCGGTGAAGACAGTCAGGATGTGGCTTGGGAGGAGATGGCTGGGACTCACCCTCCTCGGAGCCCACGTGTCTTCAGACCCCTGGTTTAGCTTGGTTTTTCACAGGAGAAAAGCAAAAGCAGCTGCAACAGCCCCTGGTGAGTCCCCACAGGGAGCTGGGGGTGAGCTCTCAGCATAGACCGGCACAGGAGAACCCCACATTGCTGTTACCAGCCGCCAGGAGGAAACTGATTTCCAGCACCTCCAGGAACTGCCCCTTTCACATCATGCCAGCGCCCCTGGGCCAGCAAAGGGCCTCCAAGTTCCTGCAGACAGAGCGTGGGTGTCTCACCTCCCACTCAGCCCCCAGGTCTGATGGGTCTCCTTTGCTGGTGCCCAGAGCACCGCCCACTCCATACGAGCAGTCTGCAAACCCATCCCCCCGCCTTACCTGCAGCAAGTCTCTAAAGACGCCTTGGAAAGCCACATTTTTGAGCCAGATCTTTTTTGTATTGATTTCTGGCTCTTGGTTGGGGGAGGGGGGAAGGCTGTGCAGAAAAGCTGGGCTCTGGGGACCTGACAGCCCCAGGGAAGATGGAGCCACCCTGCTCCTCACGCTCCGTCCCTGTGACCTTGGGGTGCCCTTGAGCCCACCGCCCCACCCTCTCTCGCTAGTCTAGCAGCAGCATCATCAGGCTTCCAGCAACACAAAGAGCATTGGGTCTCCCTAGAAGTGATGTGAGGGATCTGCTGACCAACACACACAGGAGGTTTCCCCTCGAGATAGAGAAGCTGGCAGGAAACATCTTTGTGTGACTGTGTCTTCAAGTACAAATCAGACACAGAGGAAAGTCAATGAGAAGCAGAAAATAGAGCCTGCTCGAGGTTGTTGCGGGTGTGTGTGTGTTCTCTGTGTGCATGGATGTGCAGGTGTGTGCACACATGTGCATTTGTTGCTCCGTGTGTTGTATGGTGTACACATATGTGCTTGCGTGCCTGTGTGTGTCTGCACGTGTATGTGACTTGCTCTGTGTGTGTGTGTGTGTGTGTGTGCACATGCGTATCTTCTACTTGGTTCTGTTTTCCTGACAGCGGCCTGCACACATAGGCATGGGGCCGCCCACCTCCCCTGCCCCTGCAAATTCAACCCTTGGCCTGGGATCTTGGAGGAAACCCGCAGCAGAGCAGCCTGCCCAGTGACCACAGCAGCCAGGGAGCTGGCCCTGACATGGGCCCAGTGGGGGCTGCCAAGTGCGTCCGGGCCACCACTCAGCTGCCTGCGGCCTGAGTGGGAATCCCCTTCCAGCACCCCTACTCCCCTCACTGTTGAAGCAGGTGCCTGCCCGTGGGGACGCAGGCCCAAGCATGGACCCTCGGATCCCAGGTCCCCTTGCAGTTTTTCCGCTTTCAAATGTCTCTCTGACACGTGTGCCTAAGCCTCTGGGTCTCAGCCCGCTCCCCAGTAGCAACACGCAGCATCTGGTGGGCAAGACCTCTGAGCCCCGTGACCTGGCCACTTGTGCCAGGCTCTGAGGCTGCCCGCGGGGGCCGCATGCCCTCCTGGGACATGGCAGGACAGAAGCTGCTCTGTGAGTCTTCCCAGCAGCGGCTGTGGGGGCAGGGAGACAGGTGGCTGGGGCGGGCTGACATACCTCGTCATTCTGTGTGGGAGGAGATCCCGCCAGGGCTGCGGGAACCCCCAGCACGGTGCTGGTCTGCCAAGGCAGTGATTTCCAGTTCTTTCAAATGATTTTGCAAAAAAAATAAATAAATAAGGCAAAAACTGCTTATTACTGAGAAATACCCCTGGATCCCTAGGGGGCTTTCTGTGTCTGTTTTGGAGTCCTCTGCAGGACACTGGCTCCCTGAGTCAGGATGGGGGTCTCTCAGAGCTCTCTACACAGCCAGCCCTGCCCACACAAGCGAGGGACTCTGCGGATGTGTGTTGTGGCTGCTTCCCGCGGTCTGAACCCATGAAGGTGACCTTTGTGACAAGCTCCCTGCTTCCTTCCGGCGTGGTCTCAGCAGCCAAGGCAGAGCCTCTGCTGCCATCTGGTGGTAAAACTTGGAGTGGCAGGTGGTCATCTGGGAACTAGACGCCCCAGGACTATCTTGTCCACCACCCTCGTAAACTTGGTGATGCTCAGAGGGTTTGATAAATCTGTCTGTGGTCACACGATGAGTTGCCTGCAGAACAACCAGGCTGACTTCCTCAAAGCCCCTGACTTACAGGTTAGGGGCGATGCTGTATAATAATACCCATCGAGGGGTTCAGAGTCTTGCCCTTGAGGTCAAGCAGATGGGATGGGTCCTGGCCAGGCCCTCACCAATGGGGAACGCCAGGCAAGGGACTCAGCCTCCAAGCCTGGGTTTCCCCCTAACAGTGGAGCCCATTACAGGTGGCTGGGCTGCCTGGGGGCTGCCAGCTGCCAATGCGGTTGGCATGGTGCCTGGCACACAGTAGGTGCTCAGTGCTCTTGCTGCCACTTCTGCTGACTACAGTGATGACGTTATGACAATAATGATGATCTCACCACTCAGGATGAATATGAGACCCCACTAGGGAACAGGATTGTTGCTGCTCCAGAACCTCATAACCACATTCAAGCTCGTGTTTGCCGGGTTGAGATGCTGTGCCCCTCCCCACAGAGATGTAGAATGAGGCCTGAGGGAGGAGGCGGATCCTCGTGGGACTGCCTTCCCCCACACTCACCCTGCCCAGGGACACGGTCACTCTTCCTGAGACATCTCCAGACTCACCTGGTCATAGGTACCTCTGGAGTCATCAGGCACACGGACTCCCGACTCCAGCCCCACAGGCGCCAGTTCGCTGAGTCTGGGCTGGGGCCCGGGCATCTGTATTTGTGCAGCACTCAGGTGGGTCCCACAGGCCGGCAGGTTTGGGGGATGCTGACCAATTCCACCTTCCGGTTGATTGCAACAGGAAGGTGGTTCCGGTCGTGGGGACAGCCACGTGTCTTAGAGAGGGGAGGGCCAGGTTTGGTGGCCCAGGCCTGTCTGGGGAGTCCCTCCCCCAAGGAGAGAGGTGTCCCCCAGGAGAGATGTGGCCAGAGGTTCCCCAGGGCAGGTGGGGGCCTAGCACCCACACAGGTGATGCGCTCCAGGCCTGCCTCAGGTAGACGGACACGAGTCTGAAGAGGGGAGAAAACAAATATCACAGACAGGGAGGCCTAAACAGCAGAAGTTCATTTTCTCATGGCCCTGGAGGCTGGAGACCTGAGCTCAAGGCTGTGTCCTCTAGGGCCTCCCTCCTGGGAATGTGGCCAGGCGGCTCCTCCCTGTGTCCCCAGGTGCTTGTCCTTCAGCACGCGTGTCTGTGTTCTAACCTCCTCTTCTTATAAGGACACTAGTCCTGCGGGGTTTGGAGTCACCCTTACAACCTCATTTTAACTTCATCAGCCTTCAAAGACCCTCGCCTCCAAAATGGGCTCCCCAGGTGGCACTAATGGTAAAGAATCTGCCTACCAATGCAAGAGACATAAGAGACCCAGGTTTGATCCCTGGATTGGGAAGATCCCCTGGAGGAGGAAATGGCAACCCACTCCAGTATTCTTGCCTGGAGAATCCCCATGGAGAGGACCCTGGCGGTCTACAGTCCATAGGATGGCAAAGAGTCGGACACGACTGAGCAACTGAAAAACAAGGATGTCTCCAGAATAGTCACCTTCTGAGATACTGGCTTGAGGACTTCAGGGTGGAGATTAGGGGCTCACAGCTCAGCCCGTGGCCAGGCTGAGAAGGAACCGCAGTGAACACAAGAGCAGCGGCCTTCAGTGACAGCTCTGTCCCGGCTGCAGCCAGACCCACAGACCCAGGCCCCCCCAGACCCGAGCAGTGAGAGGCCAGTGTGCACAAAGAGAGGTGCCTTCTGGGGGTTCCCAAGAGGAGCAGGGAGCCTCAGAGACTCTGATTCTCCTAAATACCCGCCACCTCCACAGATACCCTCCCCAGACGCCAAGGGCAGTGACAATCTGCACCAGTTACACAGGGTTCCCCCTTCTCCACGGATGTGGGTGAAAAGGCAGGATGGTGGCAGGGGCTTCCTCTTGGAAGGACGGGGCAGGTAGGGGTGGGAGGGAGCCTGGAGGAACTCCCACAGAGGGAGGACCCTTCTGTAGACAGGGGCCAGACCTAGAGAAATGCCAGGCCACAAGGGCATGCGTGTGTGTGTGTGCATGTGCGCGTGTGTGTGTGTGTGTGCATGTGTGTGTGCGCACGCACGCGTGTGTGTGTGTTTCACCACTTTCCACTAAAAACCCCCGAACAGCAGCTGTTTCCCTGTGTTGAGCGGGGTCACTTCTGGAAGTTCTGCCACATGTCCTCCCCTCTCGGTGTCATTTCTCCAGGAGGAAGAACATGGACACTGCCCCAGGGCCCATCCCTCTGACCCCATCAGGCTGCCTGGGGCCCCCAGCCTCCGCTCCCCAGGACAGGGACACCTCCGACCCGGGCGTCTGCCTGCTTTCTGCTCCCAGAAGCTACGTCTAGCCCCACCGGTCTCTCCATGGTCACCGCGCTGCTGGCAGGGCCCCTGGCTGAGCCCCCTGCCGGCTCCCCAGTGGAGGCCGCTGGCTTCCTAGTCTCTTCCTGTCTCAGGGGAGTCTGGGCAGACAGGGAGAAAGCCACCCCTCTGGGTGATGGGCACTCAGCCCTGGTCACCAGAAGCCCCCCGAGGGCCCCGTGACTGCTCCAGGAAGGGAGTGGCAGAGCGAAGAGGGCACCTCCCACACAGATGCCCAGGGCGTAGTGCCTAGGAGAACGGACACTTCTGACCACCTGCCCTCCTCCCTTAGGGAGAGAAACCGCAAGGGAGCCTGGACGGGATGATGAGGCCTCACTTGACAACCCAGTTTGCACGCAGGTTAGAGAGGGGACCTCAGGCTCTGTTCCCCCCATGGCCCCCGCCCCGCCTCCTTCCAACCCTGCATAGCTGAGGTCGATGGGGGCGCTGGTCTGGGAGCCAGGGATGAACTACCTGGTCACTCAGACCAGGGTTGAACAGGGACAGGTGGACCCAGCTTCCCCTCCCCCTTGCCCCTCAACGCAACGACAAGTCCCCTCTTGCCTTCTCCATTGCTCCCCGACACCCCCCGACCCCGGACAGATGGCACAGCCACCACATCGCAAGTTGCTTATGTCACCTGCTCTTTATTGATTGCCACGGGCTGCCTTCTCATGGGTGACCAGATGCCCCAAGAGCGGCACTACAGAGAGGAGGGTTGAGGGAAGGGGGTCTGAGAGGCCAGGCGCAGGGGAGCCCCCACCAGATGGACCTCATGGGAGCGTCTGCCACCCAGGGCCGAGACCACCCGGCTCGGTCTGGAGGCCAGAGGCCACCCAGAGATGGCTCGGAGAGGGGTGCTCTCTGACCTCCGAGGCAGAAGCTGCGATGGCGATCACTTCCCCTGAGGGGCTGGCGCTGGGACCCAGGTCACTCTGAGGCCTCCGCACCACAGGCTGGGGCCCTGGGCCCTCCCGGCTACTCTCTCAAACCCTCAAGCTCTCGGAGAAGAGGAAAAGGAACTGGAAAAGGGGGAAGCAGAGGGAGACGGATGCCCTACTTTCTAGGGTCCCCCAGATGGGTGGGTACGGGGGCCGCAGCGGGTGGCAGCCGAGGCTGAGGTCGAGCTTAGGATGAGGGCGCAGAGCTGGGCTTCTCCTCCCGGGACACGGGGATGGCCCGCTCGCTGTGGCCGGCGTCCACGCCAGATGGGATCTTGGGGCCAGAGAAGGTCAGCATGCCGTCCGCGGACAGGGAGCAGGAGAGTGCGGACTGGTCCACGTTGGAAGGCAGGCGGTAGCGGCGGTGAAACTCGCGGGAGATGTAGCCATGGTCATCCTAGGGACGGGGAGGGCGCGGTCAGAGGCGCTGCAGCTGCCGGCAGCCCCCAGCCCCCGTGGAGGAGGCCCAGGCCACAGAAGGTCAAACCCACGATGCTCTCCCGGGCAGTGGGCAGCGGGTGCTGGGCTGTGTCCAGAGTCCTGGACCTCCCTGCCTCCCTGCATGAGATCTGGGCCTGCCCAGGGCCCTTGGCTCCTCTCACTAATTTCATTCCAACATCTCGTGAATGGTTCTGCCCTGGCCCCGCCCTCAAGTCCAACTTCCCCTTCACTTGTGGCCCCAAGACCATTTGGGCTCAGGTCCCTGCCATCCATCTAAATGGAAAGCCACACCTGGGCACTCCCATCTCCTGATGCCCTGGCCCGGCTCCCCTGCCCTCCAAGTGTAGACTCGGAGCCCCAAGGGAGTGTCCGGGCTTGTCTCTAGGGCCCCAGGAGGGGAGGACAGCAGAAGGGTGGGGTCTGTCCAGCTCCCTCACCACTGGAGAAGCCCTGGTCTCCGACCTGTCCTGGCTGGGTCCTCCCTGAGCCAGGCTGTGCCCCTGCCCCTGCCCCCGAGACAACGGGCACCAGGCACCTGGGCTCCGACGGGAGTCGGCTGCACCATCCCCGCAAGTGAGACCGGTGTGAAAGCCTGCCTGGCTAGGAGCTCGCCCCTCAGTGCAGCGTCTCCTGGGGTCTTTCCTAATCCCACCCCGTCACCCAGGGGTCTGGACAGAGCCAGGGATGCCAAGCAGTGCCCGAGTGGGGATCCCCTCCGGTCCCCCCGGCCACGCTGCCCCGGCCTGTGGAGGGCTCAGGAGCGGCCCCCGAGCCACCGGGGTCGGCCAAGGTCTGGGGGCCGTGGTCCTGCCCCTGGGCCGAGGCTGCGGCCAGCCCCGGGCTCACCTGCCGCTCGTTGTGCTTGCCGTGGATCTCCACGAAGTCCTCCTGAACCTTCACCGTCAGGTCTTCGGGAGAGAAGTGCTTCACGTCCAGGAAGATGACAAACTTGTCCCGGTCGGATCGGACCTGAAACCAAGCACCCGTGTGGGTCCCGCGGAGCTGCGGCCCAGGGATGGGGGCTGGCTGGAGCGGCCGGAGCTGGGTGGCTGGGGCTTGGGCCCGGGTTATCAGAACAGAAAGTACCATCCGGGCTCTGACCGCTCCCTCCAAGTACCCGGAGACGGGGCACCCGGGACTCAGGAGTGAGTGGACATTCGGCCGACAACCAGAACCTCGGAGGCCTGCTGTCTGCCTGACTGGTGAGGGGTTGAGTAGCTTGTTATAGATTGGTGGGTTATGTTTGTAGGGCTGATTATGGCTTAGTTGCCGGCTTATTAGCAGGTTATGGGTTGGTTGACTAGCCCGTTATGGTTGTGGACTGGTTATGGTTTGTTCAGATGGCCTGTGAGACCAAGCATTTGGCCCCTGCCCACCTCTCCATCAGCAGCCTGGGCCCTGTCTCTGCACATAGACAGATGTTCCCAGTGGTCTGCACAGGCCACCCAGCTCCTCACACACTCCCCCTTCACTCCTCGGAGTGGTCAGCCTTGCACCAGCTCTGGGCAGGTCTCTGTGTTTTAGGCAGCGGTGAGACCTGGCACCCGCAGAGAGCTGGACCCTGTGGAGGGAAGGCCCGTGGGCCTCCTTGCCTGCCCTCGGGGGGCTGGCCTTGGGTGGGTGGGCAAACTCTGCAGCCCTGGCCACAGACAGCTTCAGACGGAAGGCCTCTGACCCGACCTTGGGCAGCACAGCCCACCTCGGGTATCTGACCGGAGAGCAAACGCAGCCTCGAAGCACGAAGCTTGGCCCTCCATCACCTATGCCCCAGTGGCACTGCTCTTGGGGACCCCAGATGAAGGTGGGGACCTCACCAACCACATACAGGTCACAAGTGGAGGGCAGGAGGCATAAACTGGGTGGGCTCCTCTTCCCACCACCCCAGAGGCACGGAGACTCTGCTGGGAGGACGGCCTGCCTGGCCTCTGCGTCCAGGGGGAACGAGATGGGACGAGAAGGGAAAGTGGCCCCGCGGCCCTCATCACCGGCTTCACAAGACACGATGGGAGCACTTGGAGCTAGGGTGCCCCCGCTGGCCCTCAGAAGCCCCGTCTCCTATCCGGCCCACCCCACGGCCGCCGCAGGGAACAGCGTGCCCGCAGTCTCACCTCAGAGATGCCGGAGTCCAGCACGGTGCGGAAGAGGGACTGGCGGTAATAGGGGCTGATGGTGGAGGACAGGAAGGGCAGCAGGTCGTACTCGAAGAGGCCCTCGCCGAAGAACTGGTCGAACAGCCGGCTGGGGTAGAAGGGGCCCAGGGTGCGTTTGAACCAGGGGTGCTGAATGGCGATATCCATGGTGGGCAGCGGCTCTGTGGGCACCCGGGGCGAGGAGATGGTCAGAGCAGGGCCTGTGGGCAGCGCACTGAGGAGCTGGGACGCGGGCCCTGCCTATATACGCCGGGGCAGAAAGGAGGCATTAGAGGGATTTGTCTGGAAAGCGCGAGCTCAGGATGCAGGCCGCCCAGTCAGCAGAATCGTGGGCCGGCCAGGCTGAGCGCCCACTTCGCCCAGCCCTGGCTGCAGTGCCGACCAGCTGGAGCTCCCTACGCCAGGAGGACGGGGTCCCCAGGGAGCTTCTCTGTGGGCGGCTCTGTGTCCCCCATGCTTTCCCAGGTGTACAGGGAAGACTCTCCTCTCCCTTCCCCAGGGAAGGGTCTGCGTGCCAGGGACAGTGCCCCTCTCTGCACACGTGTTCCCCTGTGATCCCACGGCTGCCTCCTGCGTGGGAGCTCATACCCCTGCTTCACAGACAAGCAAACAGTTACCCAAGCGGTCTCCCAGCCCCTCAGCCACCAGATTTGGCTGCATTTCTTTAAGACAGAATTACCTCCCTTACATCTTGGTGATTACAAAAATGATGCATACTTGTAAAAACCTTGGGAAGGACAAAAAGTGCAGCTCAGAAGCTGAAAAGAGCCTGTGACTCCAGCACCAGGAAGGCCTGTCATGGCGTCTGTGTGCATCCGGGAGGGGAGGCAGGTTTGCTTTGACAAACAGAAACTGCGTGTGCAGGAGTCTCCTCTGGACACCGTCCCTGCAAACCTCAAGGCCTGGGAACAAACAGAGCCAGGGTCCTTCAAGCAGGTGCCCTGGCCCTGTGCCAGGAGGTGTGTGACTGGTCTACCCGTCCAGCTACGGCCCAGAAGGCATTCCAGGGAGACCCACCACAGCCAGGTCACCCCCGGCTTTAAGGCTTTCATACTTCTCAGTAGCCTGGCCTCTGGGAGCCCTACACTAACGCACCACCCCCCTCCCCACCCACAGCACGATAGAGAGCCATTCCCACGCCCTGTCCCAGCCAGCTTTCTCATGCGTAATCCAGGCGGCAAGACTCATTCACCCCGCACAGCTTCGGGCCCTCACGCAGTTCCTTGTGCACTTAGTCATTCAGTCACGTCCAACTCTGTTGTGACTCTTTGGACTGCAGCCCACCAGGCTCCTCTGTCCATGGGAGTCTCCAGGCAAGAATACTGGAGTGGGTTGCCATTTCCTCCTCAAAGGGATCTTCCTGACTCAGGGATCGAACCCTCACCTCCCATGTCTCCTGCGTCGCAGGCAGATTCTTCACCCGCTGAGCCATCAGGGAAGCCTGCAGCTTCTTACAGAGGCCTTCTTGCAGAGCCCTTGGGTACCAGTCAAGGCCAAGACGACAGCACCATATCGGTTTCCAGCAGCTGCTGTAACTACTAAAAAGGATTATTCCACAACAAAGCCCTTTTGGACAGTTGGAGAGAGCTGGGAGCCTCCCTTGGGGCATCCATTGCAGGGACACTCAGCTCAGGAAAGTCCCGCCAATCACAGCCAAGACAAGCTCCTGTCACTCAGAGACACCACCTGGTTCATGTCGACTCACGTCTCAGGCCTTAACAGCTTCCTCTCTGGTTTGCCAGCCTCACCTGTTGGCCAAAACCGTGGGTCACACGTGCTGCAGCAGGTGGCCCAGCCTGGCTCTGCAAAGTGGGCCTGGGGATAGATGAAGGATGGCGGATGAAGGCAATGGGCACCAATGTTTCCAGCTCGCCTGTGCAGCTTCTCCTGCTCACACTTGGCCTCTGACACACAGCCCCTCCCACCCTGGATTCTCGGAAAACAAGACCCTTTTTATCCAGGTCTGGGTTCCTCCTTGAATTCACAGCTGTGTGCTTAGGGGCGTGCTGTGTGTGTGTGTGCAGAGATTTATTAAAACAATAACAAACCACCTAAAACCTGTTCTAATTATGCAGGTGCAAAATACACCTCCTCTTCTGTTAATCTACCTAATAATCGAGTTGGTTCTTGGGTCTTCCCTGGTGGTCCCGTGTTTACGACTTCATCTTCCGATGCAGGGGGTGCAGGTTTCATCCCTAGTCAGAGAACTAAAGCGGCTTCCCAGGGGGCCCTAGAGATAAAGAACCCACCTGCCAATGACGCAAGAGACGTGTGTTCAGTTCCTGGGTTGAGACGATCCCCTGGAAGAGGGCATAGCAATCCTCTCCAGTATTCTTGCCTGCGGAATCCTATGGACAGAGGCGCCCAGCAGGCTATGGTTCATGGGATCGAAGAGTTGGACATGACAAGTAAGTTAGCACACATGCAGGGAGCTAAGATCCCACATACCTCGGGGCAAAAACCAAAACCTAAAACAGAAACAACACTGTAACAAATTCAGTGAGTGAGTGAAGTCTCCATCAGTCATTGGACTCTATGCGACCCCATGGACACCAGGCTCCTCAGTCCACGGAATTTCCCAGGCAAGAGTACTGGAGTGGTTGCCATTTCCCTCTCCAGGGAACTTCCCAACCTAGGGATCGAACCTGGGTCTCCCTCACTGCAGGCAGGCGCTTTACCATCTGAGCCACGACGCTTTAAAGACTTTAAAAATGGTCCGAGTCAAAAAAAAAAAAAAATCTTAAGAAAAAAAAATGTAGTTGGTCTATTTACTGGCGGTAGGAACATCCTATAAAGTTGCTGCGAAAGACGAATTAGCAGCTAGTGAGCCATGGCTCCCAGGGAAGCACGGGGTCAGGGTTCGGCCAGCCTCTGGCCGAAACAGTTTTATCAGCCAATCAATACTTGAGCTTGCTTGGTGTGTGTTTCTAAGTAAAGACAGCTGATTTCATGCGTGTTGTTGATTCACTAACACTGAGCTCCCGCCTGCAGCCCCATAACTCACTCCCGTAAGCAAGCTTCTCTGTGACACCCTACTTTCTCCGGAGGTCACAGCCCAGCCTCCTGAACTTGGGACACAAGACAGCATTCCCGCTGTGCTTGGGCCATGAGAAAAGCAAAATCACCGGGAAAAAGCACAGAGATGTGCAAAACCTGGCACTCAACTGGCCTGGAAAGGAGGCTGGTTTGCAGCACGAGCTGAAACAAGCAGGCGGAGTTGTCCTGTCGCCCTTGGCTGAGGACGTGTGTGTCCGGCCACTCAGATTCTCCACTTCGTCTGCTCTGCTCAGTGAGTGACTGTGAAAAGGGCCGTGAGAACTGATGTGGGGTCAAAAATAAATGTCAGAGAGTAGATGATGCAGACTGACTTGCTTCCCCGCAAATTCCTGTGTTGGGGTCCCAACCCCCAGCACTTAGAACGTGAACTTATTTGCAGACAGATCCTTTAAATAGGTGATCAAGCTAAGATAGATCAGCCTGTGAGGATGCGTCCTGGCCTGATACGCTGGTGTCCTCGTGAAAAGAGGGACAAGGACACAGACACAGCGGGGAGGACCTCATCCCCTAGGCTGGTGTCCTTACAAGGGGAAGACACCAGCGGTCCACAAGCACGTGAAACACTCTGTGAAGACACAGCGGGAGACAGCCTCTCCACGCCAGGCGGGGAGGCCTCAGGGGGTCCCGCCCGGCTGCACCTCGCTGGGGCTGCCAGCATGCAGACTGAGAAATCACTGCTGCCGTGTAACCACCCACGTGTGGCTCTGCCCTGTGACAGCCTGAGCACCTAACACGGGAGACCGGTCCTCAGACATGGACTCCACAGACACACAGAGGGCCTGCGTGTGTGTAAGCTTCACATCTGAAGAGTTCTTTTATCTTCAGTCAGTTCAGTTCAGTCGCTCAGTCGTGTCCGACTCTTTGCGACCCCATGAATCGCAGCACGCCAGGCCTCCCTGTCCATCACCAACTCCCGGAGTCCACTCAGACTCACGTCCATCGAGTCGGTGATGCCATCCAGCCATCTCATCCTCTGTCATCCCCTTCTCCTCCTGTCCGCAATCCCTCCCAGCATCAGAGTCTTTTCCAATGAGTCAACTCTAAACATTTGCTTGGGCTTCCCAGGTGGTGCTAATGGTAGAGACCCCATGTGCCAATGCAAGAGACCTAAGAGATGCAGGTTAGATCCCTGGGTCGGGAAGATCCCCTGGAGGAGGGCATGGCAACTCACTCCAGTATTCTTGCCTGGAGAATCCCATGGACAGAGGAGACTGGTGGGGCTGCAGTCCATGGAGTCACAAAGAGTCAGACACGACTGATCCACTGAGCATGCAAACATTTGGAAGTGGTAATCACCCGGAGGACCCTCACTGACATGGCTAGCCCAAAGCTGGCAGATTCCACTCCGTGTTTCTGTTCTGCAGCCAGTTTCCAAGGTCAGGAACCACTAAGGCTCCCAGGGCAGTTCTCACCTCTGGCCTCTGGGATGCGACTTATTTCTGTGCTTAAACACAGGAGTTTTAGATCGGCATTGACAGCCCACGTCAAGCCTCAGCACCAGAGTTACTCTCGGTCTGTCGCTCTGTGTGACTTCTCAGCACTTTTATTCCTATTGTTTAATCACTAAGTCATGTCCAACTCTCTTGCGACCCCAGGGACTATAGCCCATCAGGCTCCTCTGTCCATAGATATCCCAGGCAAGAATACTGGAGTGGGTTGCCCTTTCCTTCTCCAGGGAATCTTCCAGACCCAGGAATCAAACCTATGTCTCCTGCTTGGCAGGCGGGTTCTTTGCCACTGAGCCACCGGGGAGTGCCTTGGCATTTTTACTGCGTGTTTAAAAAGCTGTGAAATGGCACACAGACTGTTACACGTGATGCTTCAGTGTAAACAGTTTTGGACACTGATTTAAGATTGAAATATATTCTATTTTATGGTTAATTGTTTGTTTTAAAAAACAAATCAGGAAACTCATGCTTATCCATGATTATTCTCTGATTACACCGGAAATAACTGTGCTCTGTGGACAAGGGAGGGTCCCAAAGTGGCCTCGGGGGTCCAATGCACAGGCACGCCACTGGCCTCGGCTCCTCCGGGCACCCTACTGCAACCCAGGGGCCTTCTGCAGCTTGCAAGAGTGGCACGGGCCCCACGGCTTTCCAGGGAAGACCTGAAGTCCATCCCACACGCGTCCCCTCAGGAGTTCTCAGAAAGGCCTTGAGTGGAGCCCTTTGGCCGGAACCCCGGCCCTGCCTCTGGGAGTCCCAGGCTGTAACCTGCCTGGTCACCAGCAGCCTTGGGAACCCCGGGGGGAGACGATGCTCTAAGTATCCACGCCAAGATGCTGCAAGCGTGAGGTGCCAGCCTCCGTGTGCCAAACAGTGACACGGCCCCTGGTAAACCCACCCAGGGCAGTGGCTCCTGCCCCTCAGCCCTTAGAGGTCAAGCTTGAGCTCTGAGGACCACACAGCCTCATGGATGACCCTGGGGGACGCAGCCCCCAACACTGTCCTTTTATTACTCCCAGGAACAAAGGCAGACCATTGACAGGAGGTGTTTTTCAAGAAGGTCTGTGTGAACTAAGCTTTTAGAAGAGGACCAATGAACCCTGTGATGTTCTTTCTATTTTAAATGGCATTTTTATTATAAAAGTGGTCCGTTGCCCTTGTTCAGAATTTGGACAAATCCAATAATCTAAAAGTTGGGGGGAAACCCGTCATCCTACCGAACCCTGAGTGTTTAGTCTTGGCTGCCTCGGAGGAAGGGGGAGTCTTCCCCATTCTGTTCATTGGGCTGTTTATTGGGGTCCTGGGCACCGACCACAAAGCGGTGCCCAAGAGAAGTGGAGCCACAACTCCCCAGCAATGTGCTCCTGAGACCGGCGGGGCCGCCAGGCTGAGGCCACACAGCGAGGAGGCGTCCTGGGAGCACAGCCACCTTGGTCTCTGTCACAAAGACCCCCGCCGGCCTGTGCAGGGACCCCGCCCTTGAGCTGAGCGCTCAGCCAGGCCATCCCGGCCAGGACCCTGATCTGTGCAAATCCCTGGTGACCAGACAGCCGTGTTCCCAGGCCCCTGGCCCTCTGGCCTGTCCTCAGACCCCAGCAGAGGTCTTCCCACCCAGCCCAGCCATGGAGGCTGCAAGGCGGCAGAGCCCACCCCAAGGCCACCCCCAGTACCGACAAGGGAGCAGATGCCCTCACAGGTGCGCCTGTCTGCCTCCTGGGCCAGGGCTGGCCCGGGAGCCCCACCCCGCAAGGAAGGACCAGGCTCATGGAGGGCCGGGGCGGGGGCAGGCAGGAAGCCCAGGTCCTCAGGCTCCCGAGGGTATGCCTCTGCGTGTGTCTGCTGAGGGGGTGCATGTGTGTGCCTGTATGCGTGTGTGTGTCTCTGTGTGTGTGTCTGTATGGGGGGGTGCTTGTATGGTGTGTCTGTTTTCTAAGTGTGTGTGTGCATATATGTCTGTGTGTGTGTCTATATGGGGGGATGCACATGTAGGCTATGTGTGTTTCTGTGTGTCCATGCAAGTGCTTGTACGTATGTCTTTTTGTATATATGTTCGTGTGTACCTCTGTGTGCATGTATGTGTGTCTGTGTGTGTGTGTGCTTGTGTCTGTGTGTGTGTCTGTACAAGGGGGTGCCCATGTTGGGGGTGTGTGTGTAGTGTGTGTGTTTGGGGGAGCATGAGCCACAGTCCCCAACATCATCCCTCTAACATCTGAACAAATCGGGACCCGTCAGGAGTTTGGGGCCGGACCCTGGCAAAGCCCTGCGTCGGCAGGAAGTGGGGCCTTGAGGGTGATCCCAGGCATTGTTTCTGCAGCGCTTAAGCCTGCTTTCAGCAGTTTTGCATCCCGCTGCCCCAGCTGAATGTCAGCCCTTCCCACACAAAGGCTGGTATTTGCTTTATCCACAGCATTCCCGGACGTCAGCAGTCTGCAGGCGTGTTCACAAATCCCCGGGCACCCTGATTTTCCACTCCAGGGCCCAGCGGGGCTCACCCACAGATGTGCCCCGTGCAGGCCAACAGGCGGTGCTGGGGGTCAGTGGGCTGAGCCCTCATTCGCCCTGACTCTCCGTGAGGCCAATGGGCTGCAGAGGCAGCCCCCTGCCCCCCCTGCAGCCCAGGGAGAGAGGGCAAGTCTGACCATCCTGCACCAGCCCCTTGCAGGTCATGCTTGGTCTGGCAGGACATACACTTTTGCCCACAACACTTTGCATTTTCAGTAATTTTTGTCATGAGAGTAAAGTGCTTTCAAATTTAGTTTTTTGTTGTTGTTGTTACAAATTTTTCATACATCTAAAATGTCAAAAAAATGGTACAATGACCCCAGGTACTCATCAACCAGATTCAGCAGCAATGGTGAGTTTGGTCCCACTTGCTTCATCTTCTTTTTTCTTTCCTGAAGTATTTTCAAGCAAAGCCCAGACCGCCTGTCATTCCAGCCTTACACGGGTCCCGGCTTCTCCTCTTTTCTCTATATTCCAGGAAACGGACTGCAGTTGCTTTACCGTGTGTGCCAGTTTCTGCTGTACAGCAAAGTGAATCCGCTATATGTACACACATATCCCCCTCTTCCTAGAATCTCCTTCCTGTTTAGGTCACCACTGAACACTGAGTAGAATTCCTTGTATTACACAGCAGGATCTCGTTAGTTATGTATGTTATACATAGAGTGTATATACATCAATCCCAATCCCTCATTTCATCCCATGCTTCACTTTTCCTCTTGGTATCTATACGTCTGTTCTTGATGTCTGTGTCTCTATTTCTGTTTTGCAAATAAGTTCATCTATACTATTTTTCTATATGGACTTCCCTGGTGGCTCAGAGGGTAAAGCGTCTGCCTCCAATGCGGGAGACCTGGGTTTGATTCCTGGGTCAGGAAGAACCCCTGGAGAAGGAAATGGTAACCCACTCCTGTATTCTTGCCTGGAGAATCCCATGGACGGAGAAGCCTGGTAGGCTACAGTCCACAGGGTCACAAAGAGTCGGACACGACTGAGTGACTTCACTTCACTTCATACAATTTTTCTAGATTCCACGGTCTTATTCAGTTCAGTTCAGTCGCTTATGGGTTCAGTTCAGTTCAGTCGCTCTGTCCTGTCTGACTCTTTGCAACCCCATGGACTGCAGCATGCCAGGCTTCCCTGTCCATCACCAACTCCCAGAGCTTGTTCAAACTCATATCCATCGAGTCAGTGATGACATCCAACTATCTCATCCCCTGTTATCCCCTTCTCCTCCTGCCTTCAATCTTTCCCAGCATCAGGGTTTTTTCCAATGAGTCAGTTCTTTCCATCAGTTGGCCAAAGTATTCAAGCTTCAGCTTCAGCATCGGTCCTTCCAATGAATATTCAGGAATGATTTCCTTTAGGATGGACTGGTTGGATCTCCTTGCAGTCCAAGGGACTCTCAAGAGTCTTCTCCAACACCAGGGTTCAAAAGCATCAATTCTTCAGTGCTCAGCTTTCTTTATGGTCCAACTCTTACATCTATACACGGCTACTGGAAAAACCATAGTTTTGACTAGACAGACCTTTGTCAGCAAAGTAATGTCTTTTCATTACGTTGTCTAGATTGGTCATAGCTTTTCTTCCAAGGAGCAAGCATCTTTAAATTTCATGGCTGTAATCACCATCTGAAGAAGAGAAGCGAAAAGCCAAGGAGAAAAGGAAAGATATAAGCATCTGAATGCAGAGTTCCAAAGAATAGCAAGAAGAGATAAGAAAGCCTTCTTCAGGGATCAATGCAAAGAAATA
>SJYT01072893.1:0-47547 GCA_006410635.1 Cephalophus harveyi | reverse complement strand
CTTGCTTTTTCCATGATCCAACGGATGTTGGCAATTTGATCTCTGGTTCCTCTGCCTTTTCTAAAACCAGCTTGAACATCAGGAAGTTCACGGTTCACGTATTGCTGAAGCCTGGCTTGGAGAATTTTGAGCATTACTTTACTAGCGTGTGAGATGAGTGCAATTGTGCGGTAGTTGGAGCATTCTTTGGCATTGCCTTTCCTTGGGATTGGAATGAAAACTGATCTTTTCCAGTCCTGTGACCACTGCTGAGTTTTCCAAATTTGCTGGCATATTGAGTGCAGCACTTTCACAGCATCATCTTTCAGGATTTGAAATAGCTTCACTGGAATTCCATCACCTCCACTAGCTTTGTTCGTAGTGATGCTTTCCAAGGCCCACTTGACTTCACATTCCAGGATGTCTGGCTCTAGATGAGTGATCACACCATCGTGATTATCCGGGTCGTGAAGATCCTTTTTGTCCGAATAGCTAAACTAAAATGGGCTGGAATGGGCAAATTTAATTCAGATAACCATTATATCTACTACTGTGGGCAGGAATTCCTTAGAAGAAATGGAATAGCCCTTATAGTCAACAAAAGAGTCTGAAATGCAGTACTTGGGTGCAATCTCAAAAGCGACAGAATGATCTCTCTTCATTTCCAAGGGAAACCATTCAGTAATCCAAGTTTATGCCCCAACCACTAATGTCAAAGAAGCTGAAGCTGAATGGTTCTACGAGGACCTTTTAGAACTAACACCAACATATGTCATTTTCATCATAGGGGACTGGAATGCAAAAGTAGGAAGTCAAAAAACACCTGGAGTAACAGACAATTTTGGTCCTGGAAAACAAAATGAGGCAGGGCAAAGGCTAAGAGTTTTGTCAAGAGAACACACTAGCTCTTCCAAATACCCTCTTCCAACCACACAAGAGATGACTCTACATATGGACATCACCAGATGGTCAATACCAAAATCAGATTGATTATATTCTTTGCAGCCAAAAATGGAAAAACTCTATAGAGTCAGCAAAAACAAGACTGAGTGCTGACTGTGGCTCAGATCATCAAGTCCTTATTGCCAAATTCAGACTTAAATTGGAGAAAGTAGGGAAAACCACTAGACCTTTCAGATATGACCTAAATCAAATCCCTTACAATTCTACAGTGGAAGTGAGAAATAGATTTAAGGGACTAGATCTGATAGAGTGCCTGAAGAATTATGGACAGAGGTTCATAACATTGTACAGGAGGCAGTGATCAAAATCATCCCCAAGAANCCTTATGATTATACAGTGGAAGTGAGGAATAGATTTAAGGGCCTAGATCTGATAGATAGAGTGCCTGAAGAACTATGGAATGAGGTTCGTGACATTGTACGGGAGACAGGGATCAAGACCATCCCCATGGAAAAGAAATGCAAAAAAGCAAAATGGCTGTCTGGGGAGGCCTTACAAATAGCTGTGAAAAGAAGAGAAGTGAAAAGCAAAGGAGAAAAGGAAAGATATAAGCATCTGAATGCAGAGTTCCAAAGAATAGCAAGGAGAGATAAGGAAGCCTTCCTCAGTGATCAATGCAAAGAAATAAAGGAAAATAATAGAATGGGCAAGACTAGAGATCTCTTCAAGAAAATTAGAGATACCAAGGGAACATGCAAAGATGGGCTCGATAAAGGACAGAAATGGTATGGACCTAACAGAAGCAGAAGGTATTAAGAAGAGGTGGCAAGAATACACAGGAGAACTGTACAAAAAAGATCTTCACAACCCAGAAAATCATGATGGTGTGATCACTCACCTAGAGCCAGACATCCTGGAATGTGAAGTCAAGTGGGCCTTGGAAAGCATCACTACGAACAAAGCTAGTGGAGGTGATAGAATTCCAGTGAAGCTGTTTCAAATCCTGAAACATGATGCTGTAAAGTGCTGCACTCAATCTGCCAGCAAATTTGGAAATCTCAGCAGTGGCCACAGGACTGGAAAAGGTCAGCTTTCATTCCAATCCCAAAGAAAGGCAATGCCAAAGAATGCTCAAACTACCTCACAATTGCACTCATCTCACATGCTAGTAAAGTAATGCTCAAAATTCTCCAAGCCAGGCTTCAGCAATACGTGAACCGTGAACTTCCAGATGTTCAAGCTGGATTTGGAAAAGGCAGAGGAACCAGAGATCAAATTGCCAACATCCATTGGATCATGGAAAAAGCAAGAGAGTTCCAGAAAAACATCTATTTCTGATTTATTGACTATAGCAAAGCCTTTAACTGTGTGGATTACAACAAACTGTGGAAAATTCTTCAAGAGATGGGAATACCGGACCACCTTATCTGCCTCCTGAGAAATCTGTATTCAGGTCAAGAAGCAACAGTTAGAACTGGATGTGGAATGACAGACTGGTTCCAAATTGAGTAAGAAATACGCCAAGGCTGTATATTGTCACTCTGCTTATTTAGCTTCTATGCATAAAACATCATGTGAAATGTCAGGCTGGATGAAGCACAAGCTGGAATCGGGATTGCCAGAAGAAATACCAACAACCTCAGATATGCAGATGATACACTCTAATCGCAGAAACTGAAGAGGAACTAAAGAGATTCTTGAGGAAAGTGAAAGAGGAGAGTGAAAAAACTGGCTGAAAACTCGACATTGAAAAAACTAAGGTCATGGCATCCAGTCCCATCACTTCATGGCAAATAGATAGGGAAATAATGGGAACAGTGAAAGGCTTTATTTTCTTGGGCTCCAAAAATCACTGCAGATGGTGACTGCAGCCATGAAATTTAAAGATGCTTGTTCCTTGGAAGAAAAGCTATGACCAGCCTAAACAGCATATTAAAAAGCAGAGACATCACTTTGCCCACAAAGGTCTGTCTAGTCAAATCTATGGTTTTTCCAGTAGTCATGTATGGATGTGAAAGTTGGACTATAAAGAAAGCTAAGCACCAAAGAATTGATGCTTTTTAATTGTGGTGCTGGAGAAGACTCCTGAGAGTCCCTTGGACTGCAAGGAGATCCAACCAGTCCATCCTAAAGGAAATCATTCCTGAATATTGATTGGAAGGACTGATGCTGAAACTGAAGCTCCAATACTTCGGTCACCTGATGGGAAGAACTGACTCATTGGAAAAGACCCTGATGCTGGGGAAGATTGAAGGCAGGATGAAAATGGGACGACAGAGGATGAGATAGTTGGATGGCATCAGCGACTCAATGGACATGAGTTTGAGCAAGCTACGGGAGATGGTGAGGGACAGGGAAGCTTGGTGTGCTGCAGTCCATTAGGTTGCAAAATGTCAGACAGGACTGAACGACTGAACTGCCTAACTGAATGACCACCGGCGCATCCGCAGGAGCAGAGAACTGGGCGGAGCCTTCTCTCTGCCTAAACGCGGGAGAATAGCGCCCCCTCGTGTCCACTGCCTCAGCCAGCTGGGAGTTTCCACTCCCTTCCCGTCAAACGTGCAGCCCCAGCTGCAGAAAAAACCTGAATTTGACAACGTCTGTTCCTGACTGCTGACTGCTGCCTGTTAGATACACCCACAACCACTGACATACACACACTACTACATATGAAATAGATGAGAAATAAGGACCTACTGCATAACCCAGCAAACTCTACTCAATATTCTATAAAGAGCAAAATGGGAAAAGAATCTAAAAACGAGTGAATGTGTGTACATGCATATGCATAGCTGATTCACTTTGCTGTGCACCTGAAACTAACACAACGCTATAAATCAACTATACTCCAATAAAAAAAAATTTTAATAAAATAAAAATTGGTTTTCAGAATTTCCAGAAATTAGAAATAAATAAATACCCACAACATTCACACCATCACTCGAGATTTGACACATCTGAAACCAGCTTACAACAGCTGCCAGATGGAAAGAGCTCCAAGTTTACAGAACTACAGACCTCTCGTCTGACGCAGCCATTGCACCTGCAGGAAGGATCCTACAATGTGTGTCTAATGCCTTCACAGGCGTTGAGCAGCCTGGGCCCGAAGTTACCTGGTCCAGCTGTGTTTGTGAGAACAGAAGTGGACGCTGGATAAAGGCACCCCACAGGAGGGTAGGTGCCCTGAGCTCCACTGTCTGGGACATTCTGTGCACACCCACACCACCAGCAGCACATGAGCAAAGCGAAAAGTGGAGACAAGCCAAGTGTCTATAAGCGGGTGACAGATACAATGCAATCCATCCATCCAGTGGAAAGTTTCTCAGTCTCAAGAAGGATGAACAGATACATCTATAATATGCATGGCTGAATCCCTTCACGCTATTCACCTGAAGCTATCACAACACTGTTACTCAGCTATACTCCGACACAAAATAAAAGGTTTAAAAATTAATAAGTAAATATACTACAAGGGGAAAAAATAAGCATGCATGGCATATGACACAAGGAAGGACATTCTGACATCTGCTACAATATGGATGAATCTTGAGGACATGATGCTCTGTGACACAAGCCCGGCAGGAATGGACAGATACTGTGTGGTCCATTTACATGAGGTCCCTGGAGGAGTCAGATTTATAGAGACAGAAAGGGGCTGAGGGAGTGGAATGGCCATGAGTGTTTAATAGGTACAGAGTTTTTCTTGGGGTTGATGGAAAATTCTGGAGATGGATGGTTGTACAGCAGTGTGAATGAGCTGAATACTATAACGAAGCAGGGCGCTATGGGGCCTACCGGGGACAAACACCCCACCCCACCCTCACTGTCCTCCTCGTCTGCAGAAAAACATTAGCCTCCTAGGCTTTCCCCAAGTTCTAAAGAGTAAATTTAGTCAGAGGAGTGAGAATAGGCAGAAAGAAAGGAAAATAGTTAAGCAAGACAAAATAATAATAGTTTGGCCTTGAAGCAAAGTCAAGGAAACTTTAGTTCCTCCCAAGGGCTAAAGATAATATTCTAAGCCATGTCCTTTGAGCTGCTTTGCCGAGGCTGAAACCCTCACCAGGAAGAAGTTAACTCTGCTGCCCACAAGCACTTGGACCCCAGACCAGTTAGAGCTAGAAGGTTGAAGATGCTGATTCCTGATTACCTCACCACTAGCCAATCAGAGGAGTGGCCGTGAGCTGATCACACACCCCACAACCCCTCTCACTCATCCTGTCTTTAAAAACTTTTTCCCGAAAGCCTTTGGGAGTTCAGGCATTTTGAGCATGAGCTGCTTGGCCTCCTTGCTTGGCATCTGCAGTAAACGCTGCATTTTCCTCCACTGAAACTCAGTTGATGTCGGTAGATTGGCTTTACTGCTTGTAGGAGAGTAGACCTAAGTTTGGTGACAGTCCTCTGAACTGTGCGCTTAAAGATAGCTAAGATGGTAAATTTTAAGTAATGTATGTGCGTGAATTGCTCAGTCCTGTCTCTGTGAGACCATGGACTGTAGCCCACCACGCTCCTTCGTCCACAGGATTTCCCAGGCAAGAATACTGCAGTGGGTTGCCATTCCCTTCTCTAGGAGATCTTCCCAGCCCAGGGATGGAAAGTGAGTCTCCTGCATTGCACTTTGTGGATTCTTTACTGTCTTGAGCCACCAGGGAATATTTTACCGCAATAAAAAGTGAGGAAATCTTTTTATGTTGTGATATGGAAATATCTCCAAGTTATTATCCCCCAAATAAGGTAGAGAACACTGTGTACTGTGCCCTAACATTTAAGTCAAGACAGAGGAAGCACGCACACAGTCACTGCTTAGATGATCCCTCAGACCACCGGAGCGTACAGCAGGGCTGCTCTTGGGGAGGGCTGTGCAGGGGTTCTCACTTATGAACTTTGTACCGTGACAACAGTACCCACACATAAAGTCATTAATTCAAGTAAAAATATAATGAATGAAGATGTAGGGCACGCTACAGAAAGCCATGTTGGGGGGCAGTTTGTGCGCGTGGTGTGTGTGGTGGAAGTGTGTGTATGTGATGGGGGCGGTTGTGGGGGGTGATAGGGGAGTGTGTGGTGGGGGTGTTGACCATCTTTACAATGCTGTGTTAGTTTCTGCTATACAGCAAAGTGACTGTACCGCAAGGCTATATTGATAGAGACATATGTTCTTTTTCACATTCTTTTCCATTACGGTTTACCATAGGACCTAGAATATAGCTCCCTGTGCTCTACGGTAAGAATTTGTTGCTTATCCATCCTACATATAATATTAATAGTTTGCATCCGATAATTCCAAACTCCCAATCCTTCCTTCCCCTACTCTCCTCCCCCTGGGCAACCATCAGTCTGTTTTTATGTCTGGGTCTCCTTCTGTTTCGTAGATATGTTCATTTGTTTAATATTTTAGATTTCACATATGTAACTGATATCACAGGGTATTTGTGTTTCTTTTTTTGATTTATTTCAGTTAATATGATACATGTCCATCCACGTAGCTATAAATGACATTATTTCATTCCTTTTTATAGCTGAATAATATTCCATTGTGTATATGTACCACATTTTCTTTATCCACTCGTCTGCTGAGGGACATTTAGATTGTCTCCATGTCTTGGCTACTGTAAACAGAGCTGGCAGGTAATATTTTCCGTTCACAGCAGGCAACGTTTTTTGTGCACATCACCTTCGTCTATTGTAGAATAACACTGCCGGGAGCGTTTTGGTACAAGTTTGTGTGAGACTGTCGTTCTAAAATCGGTAGGTGTTGGATGTTCCGTGGGGGACTAATGGTTAGGATTCAGTAGGTTTGATCCCTGGTCAGGAACTGAGACCCCACAAGCTGCACCTTGCAGCCAAAATACCTTAAAATCTTAAAAATAAATAAATAAATACATGGACGTCATTGGAGAGTTCGAATGGCACACTCCACCTTTGAGACCTTTAAAACAGGAATCAGATCTCGATTCTCTCCTCCTTCACATTCCCCAGTGGCATCTAGCAGTTTCACAATGACATCCACATGACCTGGTAGGAGCAGTCCCCAAACTGTCAGCCTCGACTTGCCCTCCGCTCCCTACCCCACTCCAGGGACACTGGCCCGCCTGCAGTGCCCTCCCCTTGCCAGGCTCACCCCCCATTCCCAATTCTCCACACCAGTCAGGTCTCAGATCCAACGCTGGGACTTCAGTGGCCACCCTCATCCCAGGCCCACTCCTCCAATCGCTCATTCCTTCTCAACTCCCTTCACAGCTCTTAGCAGGATCTGAAATGAGCTCATGCACTTTCCTGTTTTCTCTCTTCCCCCAAATGGGGGTTCCTTTAAAAAAAAAAAGCAACAGTTCCCAAATGGAGCCATTTGCGTGCACGCGCATGCACACACACACAAACAAACCAAGACTTAATTTCAGTGCCAACCCCTCGCAGGAATGTGACCTTTAAACAGATAATCTGTAATTTCCAGATCAGCAAGAGTGAGGCAGGCTGACCGGCACTGACCCTGCCAGTCCCTCCCTCAAGAAGGTGAGGGGCCTGAGAAAGCCCTTTTTCTCCTGTCAATACCTTCCTATCCGTCCTTCTGCTTCTTACAACCGCCTCAAACCCTTCGGTTTGCTGGTTGTTATTGCCGTTTAGTCGCCTCTGTGCATGGAATTTCCCAGGCAAGAATACTGGAAGTGAAGTGAAGTGACGTCGCTCAGTCGTGTCCGACTCCTAGCGACCCCATGGACTGCAGCCTACCAGGCTCCTCCGTCCATGGGATTTTCCAGGCAAGAGTACTGGAGTGGGGTGCCATTGCCTTCTCCAGAGGATCTTCCTGACCCAGGGATGGAACCATGTCTTCTGCGTTGGCAGGCAGATACCTGAGCCACCAGGAAAGCCTCTGTTTACTAGAGGAGATGTTATTGACTGATGGTTATGAATCACTGAATAAAGCCAATTAGCCTTTCAAATCTGTGCAGACGAACTTCCTTTTTCAACACTGAGGACATGACGTGATATCGCATGCCTGGTGTCCCCGTCCTTCCAGCAGAGAATGTCTGGTCCTGAAGGTGCCAGGAAAACGAGAGATGAACGAAGAAACAGAAGATGGAAGCCCCAGGAGCTCCCGCGATCCTAGCCCCACGGGGCTCTTCTGAGCACCACCAAAGCCTGCTGTCCACTTCCTACCCCGCCTACTCTGTTTGTGAAAGCTCCTGTCTAGTGAACGGGAGATGCCGGGTTTGAACCCCAGCGGTACCTGGGACAGTTGACTGTATGTGTACGCAGTTTTGCTTGTCGGTCGGTTGGTGGTTGTGATTCGAAGGTTTTCTCCTAGATCCTGAGAGCAATCCATCCATCCACAGGAAAAGGTAAACTGTCCTCTGCCAGGCCTGTCAGACTCGTAATGAGGGAGGGCATGGGGGCTACCAGCACGCGCACCCAGCATTTTCTCCTTTAAACATAAAGCAAGAAAGAGCAGGCACATGGCTTTGGGGTGGGCATGACTGCCCAACTAGAAGCTGCAAAGGCGCAAAGCAGCCTGTGACTCCTGCCAGGAAGTCCTCCCCACCCAGGGGAGAGAATCGGCTGATGTGTCCAAGTCCCCTGTCCCCCTGGCATCTCGACACCAGTGCCCGGTCCACCTGTATCGCATCACCTGCCGGTGTATCTGCTACCTTGGCACACACACACTGGTCTCATCTCCTCAACAGTCACAGGGACAGTGGTCAAGTGGTCGGGTCAACCAGACACCAGTCCCCAGGTGGAACTACCATTTCTTTGGTGGAACTAGGGTTTAATTCCATTTGAAAACCCACACATGGCCAAGAGCCTGTATCAGCCATTTTCTGCCACAATCAACGCTGCGTAACAAACCACCCCAAACCAACAGTGCTTTTATTAGCGCATGATTCTGGGGATCAACCACTGAAGCTGGTCCACTGGCAGCTGGGCGCCTCACACGTCTGCCATCAGCTCAGGCTCAGGTGGACACAGCTGTCCCTGGCTCCAGGCTCCAGCAGGGTGGCCCGCCTGTTGGCAGTTCCTGGAGAATAAGTGTGAAATCCTGTGGATATCCAGGCTTGGAACTGCACCACAGCCTTTCCGCCACATCCTGCCACGTACAGCCTCCCTCGAGGGGTGGGGACACAGCCGCCGGCTACCCATCTGAGGAGCTGTGGAGTTGCAGCTCCAAGTGGCAGAGTCCGCATGCAGCCTCGCAGAGCCAGAGCGCACAACCAGCCCGAGGCACCGTCCGAGGCCTGGAGCTGAACCCTGCAAACCCCTCTCCCCCACTCCTGACCCCGTGGGGTGAGGCCTGGGAAACTGCATGCTTAGCAAGTGCCCAGGCCCTTCTGACACGAGGGTCCATGATCACATGTTAAAAGACAAACCTGGGCTGATGGATCTTAACCCAGATCCACAGACCTCAGGACGTTCACAAACCCCCAGAAATATATAAATTTTCACACTTAGGCCAGAGCCTTTATTCAGAATTGAAAAGGACTCCATGGCCCGAGAAAGGTTAAAACTCACCAGTAATCCACAGGTACTCACTTTCTCCCCGGTCTTATCCCTCTTGCCCAAGCCGAGTGTGACAGCCTACCCCCTCCACCGCACACAAAAGTGTGAGGACTGTTCGCCTGATTTCACATGTGAGGACTGTTCGCCTGATTTCAAATGCCTCTGGTTTGGGGAGAGGAAAGGGAGGGGAGTTTCAGGGCGTGTGAGGGATGGAGCTGTGGCTGGGGGTTGAGGAGCATCCCCTATGAACAACTTACAGAACATGCTCAGGTGGGTTGAAGACTTTGTAGAGATAAAACCATAAGGGAAAAAGAGGCCCGAGGATTTTGTTTCCTCCTCTAATGTAACCCAAGAGCCTGGATTTACTGCCCCAGCCCCACTATGGCCATGTGGTGGGGGCTGCTGGGGCATCCGTGTGGGTGGGACCATCGTGAAAGGGGCGTCTTGTGTCCACTTTAGGGTGAGAACCACGTGACCTCTCCAGCCGACCTTAGAAGCCGAGCAGGGATGTCCGAGTCCCTAAAAGAAAACTCTGTGTCACCAGATAGTGGCCCTGTGACCTGAACAGGATGCTCCTGGTAAGATCAGAAAATCCCATCTGGGAGCTTCGGCGACAACGTGGACTCCCCAGTGCTCCTGTCAGTCCAGATCCTTGAGTGGCCAACTTGATACGATCTCGAGTGGCCCCAGCCTGCAGCAGCTTGGAGTGGGGCTTCAGTTCCCAGCCAGAGATTAAGGCTGGATTGTGCTGGTGAAAGCTCCAAGTCCTAGCCGCTAGACCAGTGATGAGTGACAAGGGCTCTGGCCCTTCAGCTTTGCAGAAAAGAATTCCTACAAAGATGGAAAGTAGTGAAGTGAGTCAAGTATTAACATAAGAGGAAAAAGAGTACAGTGAGTGTAGAGAGACATGCGGACAACTCAGAGGGAGAAAGAATAGCTGAGTCACGCCCCGGTGGTGGTTTGAACTACTTTTTACGGGGTATTCTTCCAGGTTTCCTTTGGCCAGTCATTTTTATTTCCCTGGTTCACAGTTCCTATTCGGTATATCTCAGGACCCTTCCACACATGCATACACATCTCTTAGCAAAGATGGCAAGTGGCTAGAGCATCTCTTGACATCACTCCCCTTTGACCTCCAAGGAGCCTCTCTGCACAGGGAGGTTTTCTGTTTTCAGGAATGAGAAGTATGTGGCCTGGGCAGGACCCCGCCTCCTCCCTTAATTGTTCTGCTATTCTGGTCTTAAAGTTTCCATCCACAAGGAATTGCTTTACCCTGGGGGCCGCAGGAGGGTAGGGGGGGTTTGGATGGCATCCACTTCCTTCAGCAAAAGGCAAGAGACCCGGCAGCTCCCGGGAGAGGCTGCCCGAGAGATACAGACTCAGGACTTCCCTAGTCATGAATCCAAGCTCCCACTGCAGGGCGCCCAGGTTCCAACCCAGGTCAGGCACCTAGGATCCTGCATGCAGCATGGTGCTGCCAAAAAAAAAAAAGAAGAAAGGCTCAGCGCGTAAAGAATCTGCCTGCAATTCAGGAGACCCCGGTTAGATCCCTGGGTGGGGAAGATCCCCCTGGAGGAGGAAAGGGCAACCCGCCCCAGTATTCTTGCCTGAGAAATCCCGTGGACAGAGGAGCCCGGTGGGCTACAGTCCATGGGGTCACAAAGAGTCGGGCACAACTGAGCAACTACGCACAGATCCAGAGCCCCCAGAGTGGAGATGCCGACAGATGCTGAAGGACAAGACAGGCTCCCCAGGGTCACCAGTGGCCCTGAAATTGCCCCAACTCCACCTTACTGGAGCAAGTCCAGATCCCTGGGTCTCGGGGCCCTTCCTGCCAGAGTGAGAGGCAGGGGTCCCCGGAGAAATGCCAGGGGAGCCCAGAGAGGTTGGGGACCATCCCTGAGGGAAGCCTGAGAGGCCCTGAGCCCCCAGACTCCTCTACTGATGGAACCAGGCCTCTTCTCAAGACCTCTGGCTGGCGAGGAAGCTGGGCAGTGGCTGCCCTTAGCCCTCTGGTTCCTCTCTCCTGTTAGAGACCTGCCGGGCGACAGTACTGGCTGGTGACAGGCTTTCAGGCTGTCAAAAGAAGGTCCCCTGGAGGCCCCGTGTCCCCTGGTCTGTTACTCCACTCTGGTTTGTTTTCTCCTCTGCTAGAAACTGTTGGGGAGGGGAAATTTCCCCCTCTGCCCTTCTTGGGTTCTCATGGCTGGACCAACAGTAAAACTGACACTAGACAGATGAATAGGAGAAAAGGAAGCTAATTTTAATTCACGTGCATGGAAGTCTCATATAGATGGAACCTAAGAAATGGACAAAGCAGGCAGCTTCCATACTTCTAAGACAAAAAAAAAAAAAAAAGAAAGAAATTAGTGAGGAATCGACAGGACAAACAATCTTGGGTTTGGGTGCCTTGTTAGTGAAGAATCTCAACAATTTGGGCTTTAGTCAATGAACAAAGTCATGAGGTCAATGGCCTCTCAGCCCCAAATACCTATCTCTGGTGATAAGGGTCCTTCTGCCCCCAGGTGAAGGAGTGCACCTTTCACAGGAAGAGAAGAGTGGAGAGTCAGAGTGTCCCTCTTCCATTGGTCTTTTTTTTATTTGGCCACGCCTTGAGGCTTGAAGGATCTTAGTTCCCCAACCAGGGACCGAACCCGGGCCCTCAGCAGTGAAAGAGCTGAGTCCTAACCCCTGGACCACCAGGGAAGTCCCAGAATGGGCATTTCTTAAGCAACTTTAATTCAAAATAATCAACATGCCATTGAGGCACATTTGGGTGTTGCCTGCTCTGAGCCCCCACAAAACACCCACTGGAGCCTGTGCATAAGAGCTGCCTCCAGCGATGCTCCGGGTGGAACATGGTGCCCCTGCGGGCTCCCATCGCAGCTAACTCCAAGCTCCCAAACCCCCTCCTGGGGAAGAATCTTGCATCAAGTTCTCTGCATCCCTTTATCTCCAGCCCTAGCCCCAGGCTGGCCCAGCTTCCTGCTCTAAACTCCGGAGACCTGGCTCCCCCATGTTCCTTCAGCCAGGGGCTGGTCGGTGGTTATGATGACATTATGTGACCTCCACTTCTCAGGAGGCAGTCAGTGATCTAAGGGACCCTGGAGAGGCCTCTGAGTGGCATTTGGTGTTTTCAGTCCTAGTTCCATCATAAAGAATCAGGCCAGCTATCAAAACAAATCCCCTTCATGGATCACTGCCTTGTGGAGAAGGAGCTTGCCTTGTGAAGCTATGAACTATGCCAGGCAGGGCCCCCCAAGACAGATGGGTCACCGTGGAGAGTTCTGACAAAACGTGGTCCACTGGAAGAGCAAATGGCAAACCACTCCAGTATTCTTGCCTTCAGAACCCCATGAACAGTATGAAAAAAGGCAAAAAAGATAGGACACTGGAAGATGAGCCCCCGGGGTCAAAAGATTATGCTCAAAACCCTTCAAGCTAGGCTTTGGCAGTACAGAAACCGAGAACTTCCAGATGGTTAGATAGCATCACTGACTCAATACACATGAATCTGAGCAAACTCCGGGAGACAGTGGAGGGCAGAGGAGCCCAGCGTGTTACAGTCCACGGGGATGCAAAGAGTCAGACACAACTTAGCGACTCAATAACATCAAAGCAAAGCTCCCATTCTGAAATAGAAAGCACCCTAGGTTCAGAGTGAAAGCAAGCCTAAAGATGCCTCGCGCTTGGGCCAGCAAGGTACGATCAGGAGACAGAAACCACAGGGAGATGTGAATGGGAAGGTTTATCAGAAGAATCACAAAAGGGTGGAGTGACAGAGAATTGGATGTAACCGGTACGGAGAGCTAGAGAACACAGGCGGGGCAGGGCACGGAGGAGCCCTGAGGCTGACGGGGGCTCCCCAGGGAGACCCCCACCCCTGGCCTTGACGGGGGCTCCCCAGGGAGACCCCCACCCCTGGCCTTGCTGGAGCAGGCACGGCGTGGCCCCGTGTGGCCGGCAGCCTGGGGCAGGCACGGACCTCGCTGCCTGGCGGAGAGGTCTCGAAGGCCTCCCTAGTGGGGTTGTGGAGGCCTGCCCTCTGGGGTGTCAGGAGGAGCCCTCCCCCGGAGCTCTCTGCCAAGCCACACCGGGGGGATGTGGGAGAAGTTGCTCAGGGGATGTGCCAGGTTGGGCCCGTGCTGAGGCNAGTCTCGAAGGCCTCCCTAGTGGGGTTGTGGAGGCCTGCCCTCTGGGGTGTCAGGAGGAGCCCTCCCCCGGAGCTCTCTGCCAAGCCACACCGGGGGGATGTGGGAGAAGTTGCTCAGGGGATGTGCCAGGTTGGGCCCGTGCTGAGGCGCCAGGAGATGGGCCACTGTGCACTGCGGGGCCTGAGCCCTGAAACAGGAAGAGAAACCCTCCTCTAGGGTCCCTTGAGGGCCTTGTATTGAACAGGCTCCACGTGGCTCCGGCCGCAAAGCCCAGAGCAGGCAGAAAAGGGAGTGTCTGAAGCTGAGAGGCAACAGGCCACGAGCTGGCACGGCCCAGACCCCGGCGGAGTCTGACCCTACAGTCGGCCGTTGCACAAATGGCCACCGCACGTGTCCCACGGCCGGCTGAGCTAGGGGGCGTCTACAAGTCGCCAAACTTAGTACACACAAGTGCAGGACGAAGTTCAGATACAAGACAGACACTTTGTTAGTATAAATCCCATGCAACACTTGGGATATACTAAGAAATGATTCATCCTTTATCTGAGACTCAGATGTAGCCGGGCATCCTGTGTTCTTTTAATTGAAGCATGGTAAAAAAAAAAAAAAAAGAAATTAATGAGGAATCGACAGGACAAAAATGGCAATCCACTCCAGTATTCTTGCCTGGAGAATCCCATGGGCGGAGAAGCCTAATAGGTTACAGTCCACGGGGTCGCAAAGAGTCGGACACGACTGAGCGACTTCACCTCACCTCACCTCGACAGGACAAACAATCTTGGGTTTGGGTGCCTTGTTAGTGAAGAATCTCAACAATTTGGGCTTTAGTCAATGAACAAAGTCATGAGGTCAATGGCCTCTCAGCCCCAAATACCTATCTCTGGTGATAAGGGTCCTTCTGCCCCCAGGTGAAGGAGTGCACCTTTCACAGGAAGAGAAGAGCGGAGAGTCAGAGTGTCCCTCTTCCATTGGTCTTTTTTTTATTTGGCCACGCCTTGAGGCTTGAAGGATCTTAGTTCCCCAACCAGGGACCGAACCCGGGCCCTCAGCAGTGAAAGAGCTGAGTCCTAACCCCTGGACCACCAGGGAAGTCCCAGAATGGGCATTTCTTAAGCAACTTTAATTCAAAATAATCAACATGCCATTGAGGCACATTTGGGTGTTGCCTGCTCTGAGCCCCCACAAAACACCCACTGGAGCCTGTGCATAAGAGCTGCCTCCAGCGATGCTCCGGGTGGAACATGGTGCCCCTGCGGGCTCCCATCGCAGCTAACTCCAAGCTCCCAAACCCCCTCCTGGGGAAGAATCTTGCATCAAGTTCTCTGCATCCCTTTATCTCCAGCCCTAGCCCCAGGCTGGCCCAGCTTCCTGCTCTAAACTCCGGAGACCTGGCTCCCCCATGTTCCTTCAGCCAGGGGCTGGTCGGTGGTTATGATGACATTATGTGACCTCCACTTCTCAGGAGGCAGTCAGTGATCTAAGGGACCCTGGAGAGGCCTCTGAGTGGCATTTGGTGTTTTCAGTCCTAGTTCCATCATAAAGAATCAGGCCAGCTATCAAAACAAATCCCCTTCATGGATCACTGCCTTGTGGAGAAGGAGCTTGCCTTGTGAAGCTATGAACTATGCCAGGCAGGGCCCCCCAAGACAGATGGGTCACCGTGGAGAGTTCTGACAAAACGTGGTCCACTGGAAGAGCAAATGGCAAACCACTCCAGTATTCTTGCCTTCAGAACCCCATGAACAGTATGAAAAAAGGCAAAAAAGATATGACACTGGAAGATGAGCCCCCGGGGTCAAAAGATTATGCTCAAAACCCTTCAAGCTAGGCTTTGGCAGTACAGAAACCGAGAACTTCCAGATGGTTAGATAGCATCACTGACTCAATACACGTGAATCTGAGCAAACTCTGGGAGACAGTGGAGGGCAGAGGAGCCCAGCGTGTTACAGTCCACGGGGATGCAAAGAGTCAGACACAACTTAGCGACTCAATAACATCAAAGCAGAGCTCCCATTCTGAAATAGAAAGCAGTCTAGGTTCAGAGTGAAAGCAAGCCTAAAGATGCCTCGCGCTTGGGCCAGCAAAGTACGATCAGGAGACAGAAACCACAGGGAGATCTGAATGGGAAGGTTTATCAGAAGAATTACAAAAGGGTGGAGGGACAGAGAATTGGATGTAACCGGTACGGAGAGCTAGAGAACACAGGCGGGGCAGGGCACGGAGGAGCCCTGAGGCTGACAGGGGCTCCCCAGGGAGACCCCCACCCCTGGCCTTGCTGGAGCAGGCACGGCGTGGCCCCGTGTGGCCGGCAGCCTGGGGCAGGCACGGACCTCGCTGCCTGGCGGAGAAGTCTCGAAGGCCTCCCTAGTGGGGTTGTGGAGGCCTGCCCTCTGGGGTGTCAGGAGGAGCCCTCCCCCGGAGCTCTCTGCCAAGCCACACCGGGGGGATGTGGGAGAAGTTGCTCAGGGGATGTGCCAGGTTGGGCCCGTGCTGAGGCCCCAGGAGATGGGCCACTGTGTACTGCGGGGCCTGAACCCTGAAACCGGAAGAGAAACCCTCCTCTAGGGTCCCTTGAGGGCCTTGTATTGAACAGGCTCCACGTGGCTCCGGCTGCAAAGCCCAGAGCAGGCAGAAAAGGGAGTGTCTGAAGCTGAGAGGCAACAGGCCACGAGCTGGCACGGCCCAGACCCCAGCGGAGTCTGACCCTACAGTCGGCCGTTCCACAAATGGCCACCGCACGTGTCCCACGGCCGGCTGAGCTAGGGGGCGTCTACAAGTCGCCAGACTTAGTACACACAAGTGCAGGACGAAGTTCAGATACAAGAGAGACACTTTGTTAGTATATATCCCATGCAACACTTGGCATATACTAAGAAATGATTCATCCTTTATCTGAGACTCAGATGTAGCCGGGCATCCTGTGTTCTTTTAATTGAAGCATGGTTGATTTACAATGTCACGTTATCGTGTCATTGCAGCAGAGTGATTCAGTTAGCANATGGCTCGGCGGTGAAAGCAGTACTGTTCCACGATGTCGGGGAGGAATACCTCTCCCTCTGCCCTTCCAGGTTCTTCCAGCAGTTCTGAAAATTAAATTGACCTGGGACAGATTAACAGGAGAATGTCAAACAAAAGTTCAATAACATGAAAGAGGCCTGGGAAAATGAGCATCTTACCAAAATAGCCTTTTCACACTGTTCATGGGGTTCTTGAAGCAAGAATACTGAAGTGGTTTGCCATTCCCTTCTCCAGTGGACCACATTCTGTCAGAACTCTCCATGATGATCCATCTGTCCTGGATGGTCCTGCATGGCAAGGCTCCTAGCTTCCTTGAGTTACACAAAGCTGTGATCCATGTGATCATTTTGGTTAGCTTTCTGTGACTGTGATTCTCCTTCTGGAGGCTGTGGGCTTTATAGTTCTTGGTTCCTGATGGGAGGAATGGCCGTGGGGAAAGCTGTGTCTTGCTCTGGTGGGCAAAGCCATGCTCAGTTCAGTCCAGTCAGTTGTGTCCAACTCTTTGTGACCCCATGGTCTGCAGCACGCCAGGCTTCCCTGTCTATCACCAACTCCCAGAGTTTACTAAAACTCATGGCCATCCAGTCGGTGATGTCATCCAACCATCTCATCCTCTGTCCCCTTCTCCTCCTGCCTTCAATGTTTCCCAGCATCAGGGTCTTTTCCAATGAGTTAGTTCTTTCCATCAGCCGGCCAAAGAATTCAAGCTTCAGCTTCAGCATCAGTCCTTCCAATGAATATTCAGAACTGATTTCCTTTAGGAAATCAATTTCATCTCCTTGCAGTCCAAGGGACTCTCAAGAGTCTTCTCCAACACCACAGTTTAAAAGCATCAGTTCTTCCATGTTCAGCTTTCTTTAAGGTCCAACTCTCACATCTATACATGGCTACTGGAAAAACCATAGTTTTGACTAGACAGACTTTTGTCAGCAAAGTAATATCTCTGCTTTTTAACATGCTGTCTAGGTTGGTCATAGCTTTTCTTCCAAGGAGCAAGCGTCTTTTAATTTCATGGCTGCGGTCACCGTCTGTAGTGATTTTTGAGCCCAAGAAAACAAAGCATCTCACTGTTTTCATTGTTTCCCCATCTATTTGCCATGAAGTGATGGAACCAGATGCCATGATCTTAATTTTTTTAATGTTGAGTTTTAAGCCAACTTTTTCACTCTCCTCTTTCACTTTCATCAAGAGGCCTTTCAGTTCCTCTTCGCTTTCTGCCATGAGGATGGTGTCATCTGCATATCTGAGATTATTGCTATTTCTACCAGCAATCTTGATTCCAGCTTGTGCTTTATCTAGCCTGGCATTTCTCATGACGTACTCTGCATAGAAGTTAAATAAGCAGGATGACAATATACAGCCTTGTCATACTCCTTTCCCAATTTGGAACCAGTTTGTTGTTTCATGTCCAGTTCAGTTGCTTCTTGACCTGCATACAGATTTCTCAGAAGGCAGGTTAGGTGGTCTGGTATTCCCATCTCTTGAAAAATTTTCCACAGTTTGTTGTGATCCACACAGCCAAAAACTTTGGCACACTCAATAAATCAGGAGTAGATGTTTTTCTGAAACTCTCATGCTTTTTCTATGATCTAAATGATGTTGGCAATTTAATCTCTGGTTCCTCTACCTTTTCCAAATCCAGCTTGAACATCTGGAAGTTCATGGTTCACGTCCTGTTGAAGCCTGGCTTGAAGAATTTTGAGGATTACTTTGCTAGCATGTGAGATGAGTGCAATTGTGCAGTACTTTGAACATTCTTTGGCATTGCCTTTCTTTGGAATTTGAATGAAAACTGAACTTTTCTAGTCCTGTGGCCACTGCTGAGTTCTCCAAATTTGCTGGCATACTGAGTGTAGCACTTTCACAACATCATCTTTTAGGATTTGAAACAATTCAACTGGAATTCCATCACCTCCACTAGCTTTGTTTGTAGTGATGCTTTTTAAGGCCCACTTGACTTCACATTCCAAAATATTACACCTATAACTGATCTTAGTCTCAGCACTGTTATAACTGCCTCTAAGTCAATGTGGAAACTAACTTCCAAAACATGGAAAATAGCTTCAAGTTAAATGATGACACATTCAAGACCCCTGGACAATTGTATGATCTGAATCCTGGGATAGCAGACATAAGAATACTCGTCCAGTATCTATCACATGTTCCACTCAGTCATGCTTCATCCAGTTGGCCTGGTCCCATGCCCATGAACCCTCTTGAAAATAAGGGAGAAGGAGCTCTAGGACTCTGGAAAGACAGTTCCAGTCTTCCAAAAGCAGAGTGGCGGGGGTAGGAGACAGTTTCGGGATCCAGGTGGGAGACAGGAGCCCAGGCAATCCACTTAGAAACCACCATGATGTATGTCAGCCTCAAAAGGGTTGTACCTCGCCCCACAGCAAAAACACAAGAAAATCCCAGTACATGATGCCAATCAGGAGGTTAGGTGAGGGAGCGGAATATTTGGGGGTGATGGTGTTTGCCCTGGAGAAACATTTCTAAGGGGTCACCCCTGCCTGAGCAAATACGCAAAGCTCTGCATAGAAATTGCATCTCCCACACATCAGTATGGATTGATATCTTACCCACATCTCCTGCTTTCTCTTCCATCCTCCTGTACTGTGAATGTAACATTCAGTCCCTAAGATTCTAGGCCTATTTGTTGCTCATACTGTCCAGATCTTGGGGCCAGATCCGTGATCAAGGATCACAGAATCCCTAGCATACCTGATGAACACCTAACTTGCCATCTGTGTACAGGTCCAGCCTTTCCTTGTGCCTCTCTCGCCCCAGCCAGATGTGCTTATGTGGGTGGTAGGGGATCAAGGGTGGATGGTTAGGAGGTGATCTCAGAAGTGTGAGGCAATTGTGTTCCTTAATTCTTAACATATTATCATCCTCGATTTGGGTAAATCCTTCTTTTAAATTTTTTATTGAATTGTATTTCAACTACAATGTTTTGTTAATTATTACTATATAGCAAAATGATGCAGTTATACACATATATATTGTTTTTGATAATCTTTTCCATTATGGTTTATCACAGGATATTGAATATTGTTCCCTGTGCTATACACTAGGACCTTGTTGTTTATTCATCCTATATATGATAGCTTGCATCTGCTAATCCCTAATTCCCAATCCAACCTTCTCCCACTTCCTTCCCCCTTGGCAATCACCAGTCTATTCCCTATGACACTGATTCTATTTCGGTTTCCTAGATAGGTTCATTTGCATCGTATTTTAAATTCCACATAAAAGTGATATCATATATTTGTCTTTCTGACTTACTTCTCTTAGCATGATAATCTCTAGCTGCTTCTGTGTTGCTACTAATGGCCTTTATGTCATTCTTTTTCATAACTAAGTAGTATTCCATGCTATATATGTACCACATCTTCTTTATCCTTGATTTACTCAGCTATTCCTTTTTATTTCCATTCTCCATTCCCAACCACCCAATAATGATTATAGCTACATGTTTCAGTTCAGTCACTCAGTTGTGTCCAATCCTTTCCAACCCCATGGACTGCAGCACACCAGGATTCCTTGTCCATCACTAACTCCTGAAGCTTGCTCAAACTCATCTGCATCAAGTCAGTGATGCCATCCAACCAGCTCATCCTCTGTGGTCCCTTTCTCCTCCTGCTTTTAATCTTTTCCAGCATCAGGGGTTTTTCCAATGAGTCAGTTCTTCAAATCAGGTGGCCAAAGTATTGGAGTTTCAGCTTCAACATCAGTACTTCCAGTGAATATTCAGAACTGATTTCCTTTAGGATTGACTGGTTGATCTCCTTGCAGTCCAGGGGACTCTCAAGAGTTTTCTCCAATGCCACAGTTGAAAAGCATCAGTTATTTGGCACTCAGCTATCTTTCTGGTCCAACTCTCACGTCCATACATGACTACTGGAAAAATCATAGCTTTGACTAGACAGATCTTTGTTGGCAAAGTAATGTCTCTGCTTTCTAATATGCTGTCTAGGTTGGCCATAGCTTTCTTCCAAGGAGAAATTGTCTTTTAATTTCATGGCTGCAGTCACCATCTACAGTGATTTTGGAGCCCAAGAAAATAAAGTCTCTCGCTGTTTCCATTGTTTTCCAATCTATTTACCATGAAGTGATGGGACCAGATGCCACAATCTTGGTCTTTTGAATATTGAGTTTTAAACCAGTTTTTTCACCTTCATCAAGAGGCTCTTTCGTTCCTCTTTGCTTCCCACTGTAAGGGTGGTGTCATCTGCATATCTGAGGTTATGATATTTCTCCTGGCAATCTTGATTTCAGCTTATGTTTCATCCAGCCCAGCATTTTGCATGAAGTACTCTGCATATAAATTAAATAAGCAGGGTGACAATAAACAGCTTTGATGTACTCTTTTTCCAATTTGAAACTAGTCTGGAGTTCCATGTTCAGCTGTAACTGTTGCTTATTGACCTGCATACACATTTCTCAGGAAGCAGGTAAGGTGGCCTGGTATGCCCATCCCTTTAACAATTTTCCACAGTTTGTTGTGATCCACACAGACTTCAGCATAGTCAGTAAAGCAGAAGTAGATGTTTTTCTGGAATTCTCTTGCTTTTTCTATGAACCAACAGATATTGGCAATTTGATCTCTGGTTCCTCTGCTTTTTCTAAATCCAGGGTGAACGCCTAGAAGTTCTCGGTTCATGACGCACTATTGAAGCCTAGCTTAGAGAATTTTGAGCATTATTTTGTTAGCATGTGAGATGAGCACAATTGTGTGGTAGTTTAAACATTCTTTGGCATTGCCTTTCTTTGGGATTGGAATGAAAACTGACATTTTCCAGTTCTGTGGCCACTCCTGAGTTTTTCAAATTTTGAGTGCAACACTTTCACAGCATCATCTTCTAGGATTTGAGATAGCTCAACTGGAATTCCATCACCTCTACTAACTTTGTTCGTAGTGATGTTTCCTAAGGCCCACTTGACTTCGTATTCCAGGATGTTTGGCTCTAGGCGACTGATCACACCATTGTGGTTATCTAGGTCATTAAGATCTTTTTTGTATAGTTCTTCTGTGTATTCTTGCCACCTCTTCTTAGTATCTTCTGCTTCTGTTAGGTCCAAAACATTTCTGTCCTTTATTGTGCCCATCTTTGCATGAAATGTTCCCTTGGTATCTCTAATTTTCTTGAAGTGATCTCTAGTCTTTCCCACTCTATTGTTTTCCTCTATTTCTTTGCACTGATCACTGAGGAAGGCTTTCTTTTTTCTCCTTGCTATTCTTTGGAACTCTGCATTCAGATGAGTATATCTTTCCTTTTCTCCTTTGCCATTAGCGTTTCTTCTTTTCTCATCTATTTGAAATGACTCCTCAAACAACCATTTTGCCTTTTTGAACTTCTTTTTCTTGTGGATGGTTTTGATTACCACCTCCTATACAATGTCACGAGCCTCTATCCATAGTTCTTTGGGCAGTCTGTCCATCAGATCTAATCCCTTGGATCTGTCACTCCCACTGTATAATCATAAGGGATTTCATTTAAGTCATGCCTGAATGGCCTAATGGTTTTCCCTACTTCTTTCGATTTAAGTCTGAATTTTGCAATAAGGATATGAGCCACAGTCAGCTCCCAGTCTTGTTTTTGCTGACTGTATAGAGCTTCTCCATCTTCAGCTGCAAATAATATAATCAGTCTGATTTCAGTATGAACCATCTGGTGATGGTGTAGAATCATCTTTTGTGTTGTTGGAAGAGGGTGTTTGCTATGACCAGTGCGTTCTCTTTGCAAAAGTCTGTTAGCCTTTGCCCTGCTTCATTTTGTACTCCAAGGCCAAACTTGCTTGTTACTCCGGGTATCTCTTGACTTGCTACTTTTGCATTCCAGTCCCCTATGATGAAAAGGACATTTTTTTTTTTTTTTTTTGGTGTTAGTTCTAGAAGGTCTTGTAGGTCATCATAAAACTGTTCAACTTCAGCTTCTTCAGCATTAGTGGTTGGGGCATAGACTTGGATTACTGTGATACTGAACGGTTTGCCTTGGAAATGAACAGAGATCCTTCTGTTGTCTTTGAGATTGTTCCCAAATACTGCATTTTGGACTCTTTTTTTGACTATAAGGGCTACTCCATTTCTTCTAAGGTATTCTTGCCCACAGTAGTAGATGCAATGGTCATCTGAATTAAATTCCCCCATTCCAGTCCCTTTCAGTTCACTGATTCCTAAAATGTCAGTGCTCACTCTTGCCATCTCCTGTTTGATCACTTCCAATTTACCTTTTTCATGTGTTTAATGTCTACCTTTTTATTTGTGTCTTGGTAAAAGCATATTATTATTTTGTACATCTATTTATAATTTACATAGATGGTATCTATGTAAAAAAAAAAAACTCTATGGACTTCTATGTTTCATTCTTTTTTTTCTCACTGAGAACTATGCCTTTAAGATATGTGCATGTTGGTATGTGTGCTCTGAACTGTGGCCAGGTAGGTGTCAAGGAACATCGGAGCCAGCAAAGTTACAGTAGTGAAGTCAAATTCTATTCAGGAACTATTGTGATAGGGGAAGAGAGACCTCAGAATAAAAATGGACTCCATGGACTTTCCTGGTGATCCAGTGGTTAAGACTCCCACCATAGGGGAGTTTCCACCATAGGGAGCGCAGGTTTGATGCCTGGTAAGGGAAGTTCTGTATGCCACACAGTGCGGCCAAAAAAAAAAAAAGGAAATGGACCCCATTCCAAATACAAGTAGGACAACATGGATTTATAGCCAAGGGGCAGGATGAAGGGCTGGGATGATAATTCAAGAGGAGGAGACATAAGAGACAAGGGGATTCTGGTTAAACCAACTAGACAGGATTCTTGCTGAAGCTGGCCAAGTGATAAGATACTGTTGTTGTTGTTCAGTCGCTAAGTTGTGCCCATGGACTACAGCACACCAGGCTCCTCTGTCCTCCACTATCCCAGAGTTTGCTCAAATTCATGTCCATTGAGTCAGTGATGCCATCTATTCATCTCATCCCCCGCCACCTCCTTTTCCTTTGCCTTTAAGGAAGAAAAAAGAAAGTGAAGTCGCTCAGTCATGTCCAGCTCTTTGCAACCCCACAGACTGTAGCCCACCAGGCTCCTTCATCCATGGGATTTTCCAGGCAAGAGGACTGCGGGAGGTTGCCATTATCCTTCTCCAAAGGATCTTCCCAACCCAGGGATAGAACCCATATCCCCCGCATTGCAGGCCGACGCTTTTACCATCTGAGCCAGCAGGGAAACCTTGTTTCCTCCAGTTGCCTTCAATCTTATCTTCAATAAGATACTGAGGGTGGAGGATTCTTGCTAAACTAAGCCAGCAGGATTCTTGTAAAAACTGACAAGGCTAGGTGGGCCAAGTTCAGAGCCCAAGGTTGAGGCCTTGGAGGAATCCTGATTGAGGTTAGGCTTGTCATCAGCGGCATATGAATCCCTCGCCTCATGCCCCTCGGTCTTCTCACCCTGCACCACGACCTCCACTCCATACACACAATGTTGTGGAAAACATCATGGTACATATTTCTTTATGGATCTGGGTGACGATATTTTTAGGGACATATTCCTAGGAGTGATAATAGTTTCTATAAAACACAATAGATAGAGATATGGAAGTATAGGTAGATACAGATTGCCAAAGATAAATATATATTTAATTCATATACTTATTTAAGATTGGGTTGTGCCATACAGAACCTATCCCTCCTTCTCCTCAAAAACTTCTAGCATAGCACACTTACTACTGCACCTGGAATGGAAGAGGCCCCTTTCTAAGCACCACTCACATGCATAGCTCATACTCAAATCATAACCAGACTCCCGTGTTAAAATAACCATTTTTCTGCAAAGTGTTGAACCGCAAGGTTCCGCCCTGGAGTCTGTCGCCCAAGACCACCAAGACACAGGATCGATGCAAATAGCAAGAGGATTTATTGAACCGGCGCGCCGGGGTTCTGTCCTCCTTAAGCAAGGAGCGAACCCCGATGACAGTTACAGAACAGTTTTTAAGCACAAAAACCACATTGGGCGGGGAGGTATAGATACATCATGATTGGTCACAATAATGCTGACCTTTACAAGGATAGGCTCGTGAGGGTCTGGCGATATAATTCTGCGGATAACACACAGTTTACACAACTTGTTTTTCTGACTCTCTGGAAAGTCAAACCTTCCAGGTCAGGGTCTGTAAGTTACAAACCCTCCAGGTCAGGGTCTGTGAGTCACAAATAACAGAGATAACCTTTCAGTTGGTCTGGAAAATCCCTAAATCTTACAGGTTACTTCCTCACATTCCCCTCTTCTTCTTGTTCCTAATTTCAATCTTGAAATTAATGGTCGGGATCCCCCTGGGGAAGGGTGGTGTACTGTTGCCTCAGCATTAGTACCTGTACTGAGCTCACTCGGTCCCGGATGAATTCTAGCAACTTGTTTAGAACGCAGGGCCCTAAGGTTAAGAGAAGCAGTAAAATAAGCAAGGGCCCTATCAGGGTGGATATCAAAGTGGCAAACCATGGGGTTTTATTGAACCAGGACTCGAACCACCCTTGGGCATTTTCTCTTTCTTTCTGTCTGGCTGCTAGCCTTTCTCTTAATTTATTCATGGAGTCCGTTATGACCCCTGAGTGATCTACATAGAAGCAGCATTCTTCTTTAAGGGCCGCACATATTCCTCCTTCCTTCAGAAACAAAAGATCTAAGCCCCGGCGGTTTTGCATAACTACCTCAGATAGGGAGGTCAGGGACTCCTTCAGTTTGGTAATGGAATCTTCCAAGACCCGAAGGTCTGCATCAATAGCCTGCTGCAGGCTGGCGTAATAGTGGGGCTGTTGGAGGAGGGCAGTAGTACCGGTCCCGACTCCTGCGGCTACTCCAAGCCCTAACAGAACAGCCAGGGTCATAGTCACTGGTTCCCTTTTTGATCGATGTCCTTCTTCGTAAGCGTCTAAGAAGGAGGCATCGGGGTGATAAATCAGTCGAGGTACCAGCTGCACTAGTACACAGAAATTGACAGAAGCATCAAATACTGCAAGGGATATACAGGGCGTTAATCCCGTGTCACAAGCCCACCATTTGTTCCCGGGTGGTGGAAGATACCCAGCCTGGTTGACCTCTTTAATAGTGGAATTACAGAGATGCGTATGAGCCGGGGATGGGGTACCTATGCATAATCCTTTTCCTGTTACAGCTGCTAGGGTAAGTCTGGCAGTTGGTTCCTGATGCCATCGGCATATACTATCAGAGTGGGTCTGGGAGATATCCACTGGCTCAGCCGGGGTCTCGGCTAAAGCCTCATAATATGGGGGTGCAGCTTCATAACAAAGCCAGCAGGATTCAGTCACACTTGGGTTGGTGTCATTTAAAACCTGGAAAGCACTAGTCAATAAGGTCAACATCCTGTCCTGGGTAGAAGTTTTGCTTACAGGGGGGTCGGTAGATCTCGGAGGGGCCGGCGGCCGCGGAGGGTGTGGAGGGGTTTCTTCAGGAGCATGGGTTTCTGTCTCTCTGGAGGCGTGGGTCTCTTCGGGGGTGTGGGTTTCTGTGTCCTTATTAATGGGGGTCAGTCTCTGTGGTTGCAGGATGGGGTTAGGTCCCACACCGGTAGCTGGGGGTGACTCTATTTTTAACCTCACAGTGAACATGAGGCCGTCATCATAACGTTCTTTATAAAGCCTCAGACCCCATGAGTGGCCTTTCACCCAGGTTTTTATCTTTTTACCACTCTCCGTGAAGCTGATTTGGAGAGGGTGGCACCAATTATTACATTCAACTTCATTTGTCCATCCTGGGTTCCCCTGGTTTCCCGTCTTTTGATGGGTGTAGTTGGCCAAAACTTGTATATAGTCCCAGTTAGAGGATGGATGCCAGTAGGCGTCCCCCGTTGTTTCACAACCCCAACGCCTGCAGTAGAAAACATCTTTACCTCCACAATAGTTAAGGTGGCGGCCCCGGTGGTATCCTGGGCATACATAGAAAGTGAGGGCTCTCAGCATACTTCTCCTGTCCCTTGCTGCACAACCCCCCCAAGGGTCTAGTCCCCATCGATCGTGGGAAAGTGGCGCCTGAGGGGCCTGCTGGAAGTTGGCGTAACTTTCAAGATCCCAATTAGCCGGGGCCCCAATAGCCAGCTTGCAGAGGTCAGGGTACAGGGTAGGCCACCAGGTGTAGGGATGGGTGACTTTAGAGACGTTCCATACAGTATCTCCCACCTGAGAAACTACTTGCCAAGTCAATTGCATGGGCTGGTGGGGGTTGTACGACCCTTGGGTTGGTGGGACCAGGAGGGGGATTGACAGGATGAGGAACGACAGAGTCTGAGTTTTAAAGGGTTCGAGGTTCGTTGTACTTTCCATTGAGCCGGGGGCTCCGGAGCAGCTTTGACGTGAGAAGCGTGGATCCAGGAGGGGATGCCGTCAACCTTTACAGCAGTTGGGGTGGTGAGCAGGACGATGTACGGTCCTTTCCAGCGGGCTTCAAGGGTCTGCTGTTGGTGCCGGCGAACGTAGACAGAGTCTCCCACCTGGAACGGGTGAGCTTCTCCGGGTGTCCCGGGCTGATAGGCTTCAGCGAGCTGTTCCCATATCTCCCTCTGCACCAGCTGGATTCCTTTCAGCCTAGCATATAGATCACCGTTATTAAACTTGCCAGGGTCAAATCCCTCCTGTACGGACAGTATAGGGGGAGGTGCCCCATACAGGATCTCAAAAGGGGAGAGATTGAAGCGGGAGGGGGTGTTCCGAACTCGGAACAATGCCAAGGGAAGGAGCACTGTCCAGTCTGTAACGCCAGTCTCCAAGGACAATTTAGTAAGGGTCTCCTTCAAAGTCCGATTCATCCTTTCTACCTGTCCTGAGCTCTGGGGTCTATAAGCACAATGTAACTTCCAATCAGTCCCCAAAAATTTTGCTACTTCCTGGCTCACTTGGGCGACAAAAGCTGGCCCATTATCCGACCCTATCATCTTTGGTGCTCCAAAACGGGGAAAGATTTCCTCTAAAATCTTCTTGGCGACTACTAGCGCAGTCTCATGCTTAGTTGGAAAAGCCTCTACCCAGCCCGAGAAGGTGTCTATGAATACGAGTAAGTACTTGTTGCCATATCTAGCAGGACGTACCTCTGTGAAGTCCACTTCCCAGTATGTTCCCGGTCGGTCTCCACGTAATCTCTTTCCAGGCTCTGTTCTATTATGACTGGCATTTACCTTCTGACAGGGTACACATGTTTGAACCACTTGCTCAGCTATTTTGAGAAGTCCTGGGAGTTCCCACCCATCCTTGACTAGCAAGGAAGTCAGCTTCCTGGCTCCCAAATGAGTCCACCGGTGCATCTGGTCTAATATCTTGCGGGCCTCTGATAGGCTTCTGCTATTCTCAAGTGAGATGGGTGTGTCAGCCACCAGCACTTCTGGTACTATCTCTTGACTAGCCACTTCTCGGGCGGTCTTATCGGCCAAGTTGTTTCCTCTAGTGACCGGGGACTGATCTTTCTGGTGCCCTAGGCAGTGGATTATGCTAACCTTTTTGGGTAACATGAGGGCAGCCAGTAAGGCCAAAATCTCATCCTTGTTCTTAATTTCCTTGCCTGCTGAAGTTAAGAGCCCTCTCTGTTGGTAGATTGCTCCATGGACGTGTGCCGTGGCAAAAGCATACCGACTATCGGTATAAATGTTGACCTTCTTTCCTTGGGAAAGCTCGAGAGCTTTAGTCAGGGCAATCAGTTCAGCCTTCTGGGCGGAAGTCCCTTGAGGTAAGGGAGCTGCCCAGATCACGTTAGTCCCGTCCACTATTGCCGCCCCCGCTCGCCTCTTACCTCCTTCTAAGAAGCTACTCCCGTCCGTATACCATGTTACCTCTGCATCCGGGAGTGGGAGGTCGGAGAGGTCTTTGCGGGTCCCGTGGGCTTCAGCTAACACCTGCTGGCAGTCGTGCATCACGCTGGATTGATCGGGATCGGGGAGCAGCGATGCAGGGTTGAGTCCAGTGGCTGGCATGAATCTTATTCGGTCCGAATTCAGAAGCAGAGTTTGGTAGTGGGTCATCCGGGCATTGGTGAGCCATCTTTCGGGGGGTTGCCGGACCACACTCTCCAGGGCATGAGGAGCAGTGATAGTAAGGTTTTGTCCCAAAGTCAACTTGTCTGCGTCCTTGACAAGGACGGCAGCAGCGGCTACTATTCGCAAGCAACTGGGCCAGCCGGCGGCTACAGGGTCTAGTTTCTTAGACAAATATGCCACCGGTCTGTTCCAAGGCCCCAATTTCTGGGTGAGGACTCCCTTTGCTATGCCATTCCCTTCTGCCACAAAAAGGTGGAAAGGCTTGTCAACATCTGGGAGTCCCAGGGCAGGGGCAGACAGCAGAGCCTGCTTAATGTTGTCAAACGCCGCTTGCTCCTTTTCCCCCCATATGAAGGGTCCATTTTCTTTAGTCAAGGGATACAGGGGGGCTGCCATGTCTGCAAACCCAGGTATCCAAAGCCTACAGAATCCGGCTGTCCCCAGAAATTCCCTGACCTGACGGGGATTTTTCGGAGGTGGTATCTTGATCACTGTCTCTTTCCTTGCCTCCGAAAGCCATCGCTTTCCATCTTCGATTAAGTACCCCAGGTAACTAACCTGTTGCTGGCAGATCTGCGCCTTTTTTGCCGAGACCCGATATCCTAGGGAGCTGAGCTCAATCAACAAGGCTTCGGTCCCTTTAAGGCATTCTTCCTTCGAGTTCGCCGCCAGGAGCACGTCATCTACATACTGCAACAGGGTTACCTGGGGATTGGTGGCACGGAAATGCGCAAGGTCCTGGTGGAGTGCCTCGTAGAAAATCGTTGGAGAGTTTTTGAATCCCTGGGGCAGTGGAGTCCATGTCAGTTGTCCGGAAATCCCCAGAGCCGGGTCCCTCCATTCAAAAGCAAAGATGGGCTGGCTTATGGAACTGCAGGCGTATTGTAATCCCAATGAGGTCTGGTCAGCGGGAAGCCAGCGTCTATCTCATTAGGCAATGCCATAGGAGGAGCGTTTGCAGCAGCTGCTTACAATCGTCCCAGGTGGGCTGATGTGAGAATACGAGCGACTCAATTAAGGAAGTTAGGGCCTGTGGATTTTCAGAGAAAGAGGGGTTATGGGTTTTCCAGTTATACAGATCAGAGGCGGAAAAGGGCCAATACTGGAGTTGCCGGTTTCTTTGGTCATCCGGGGGGGGCATATTCCTGGAGAGGGAGGACAATAGAGTCAGGAGTACCGGCCCGGCGACAAGACCACCAAGACACAGGATCGATGCAAATAGCAAGAGGATTTATTGAACCGGCGCGCCGGGGTTCTGTCCTCCTCAAGCAAGGAGCGAACCCCGATGACAGTTACAGGACAGTTTTTAAGCACAAAAAACCACATTGGGCGGGGAGGTATAGATACATCATGATTGGTCACAATAATGCTGACCTTTACAAGGATAGGCTCATGAGGGTCTGGTGATATAATTCTGCGGATAACACACAGTTTACACAACTTGTTTTTCTGACTCTCTGGAAAGTCAAACCTTCCAGGTCAGGGTCTGTAAGTTACAAACCCTCCAGGTCAGGGTCTGTGAGTCACAAACCCTCCAGGTCAGGGTCTGTGAGTCACAAATAACAGAGATAACCTTTCAGTTGGTCTGGAAAATCCCTAAATCTTACAGGTTACTTCCTCACACAAAGTATTCTTTGATCCCCACAGATGAAAAGCCTCTCTCTGCTGCCTGAACTCTATACCTTACATCTGTCGTCTGATAACCTAGTCTTAGTCATATACCATTTAATTCCCCCTCTGCAGCTCTAAAACCTTGCATTCAGGATTACTGTATGAGTCATCTTTGCGACTTGCTGGTTGGAAACATGGGCTTTGAAGTCCGACAACTGAGGTTGATTCTCTCTGTCATTTACAAGCTATGTAGCTTTTAAGCCAGTTAATTAAAGCCTCTTCACCTTAGTTTCCCCATGTGGATCCTACTTATCATGGTTTATGGAAGAACTAAGTGGAAAGCGGCATGAGAAGCACCTGGTCCAGTGCCTACCACATAATCTAAGCTACAAGCGGTAACTGCTGTTGAAACTGTCATCACCACCATCTGCACAGAACGTGGCACAGTTCCTTAAATAATGGACATTCAGTCATGGCTAGTGGGTGTTCACAGTGCATGGGCTTCCCTAAGGCTAAGAGGTAAAGAATGCAGGAAACGCGGATTCGATCCTTGGGTCAGGAAGATCCCCTGGAGGAGGGTATGGCAACCCATTCCAATATTTTTGCCTGGGAAATCCCATGGACAGAGGAGACTGTTGGCTACAGTCATGGGATCTCAAAAGAGTCAGACACAACTTAGCAACTAAACAACGACAACAGTAACAGTATGGGGTCACAAATAGTCAGACACGACGGAAGCAACTTAGCACACACCCACGCACAGTGAATGAACAAGCCACAGAAATGCTAACTGCCTTGCCCTGGCTGGAAAGTGTCGAGGCTGGTATTTGAACCCAAGCCATCTCTGTGGTCTGTCTTCTCTAAAACTATGTTTTCTGGGACTTTTAGAAAAAATCGTTATTTATAAGGCTTAAACTGAGACATGAGGAACTGGGAGAGTTCCTTCACCACTCCAGTTATGAAATTTTGTCACTTGCAACAGCTTGGATGAGCTTAGAAGGCATTATTTAAAGTGAAATAAGTCAGATAGACAAAGACATACTGTATGATATCACTTATGTGCAGAATCTAAAAAATATGAGGAACTGGTGAATATAACAAAAAATATAAATAAATCAAACAGACTCACAGATATAGAGAAGAAACTAGTGGCTACCAGCTGGGAGTGGGAAGGGAAGAGGAGCAAGGTAAGAGTAAGGTGAGGGTAGGGGATCAGGAAAAACAAATGTATGCATAAAATAAGCTACAAAGATATATTTTACAATACAGGGAATATACCCAATATTTTGTAATAACTGTAAATGAAGTATAATCTTTAAAAAGAGTGAAATAAGTCAAAGAGAAATACAGTATAGTAGCCAATACAGTGTATTAGCACATATATATGGAATTTAGAAAGGCAGTAACGATGATCCTCGGAGAAGGCAATGGCAACCCACTCCAGTACTCCTGCCTGGAAAAATCCCATGGATGGAGGAGCCTGGTAGGCTGCAGTCCATGGGGTCACTACGAGTCAGACATGACTGAGTGACTTCACTTTTACTTTTCACTTTCACGCATTGGAGAAGGAAATGGCAACCCACTCCAGTGTTCTTGTCTGGAGAATCCCAGGAACGGGGGAGCCTGGTGGGCTGCCATCTATGGGGTCACACAGAGTTGGACACAACTGAAGCGACTTAGCAGCAGCAGCAGCGACAGTCCTATACGCAAGGCAGCAAAAGAGACACAAATGTAAAGGACAGACTTTTTGGACTATGTGAGAGAAGGTGAGAGTGGGATGATATGAGAGAATAGCACTGAAACATGTATATTACCATATGTGAAATAGATGATCATGCAAGTTCGATGCATGGAGCAGGGCACTCAAAGCCCATGTTCTGGGACAACACAGAGGGGTGGGGTGGGGTGGGGAGGGAGGTGGGAGGAGGGTTCAGGAAGGGGGGACACATGTGCACCCCAGGCTGATTCAGTCGATGTATGGCAAAACCCACTACCATGTTGTAAAGTAATTATCCTCCAATTAAATAAGTTAATTTTAAAAATTGTGAATCATTATACTGTACATCTGTAACTTATGCAATACTGTACATCAACTATAAATAAATAATATTCTCCAAGCTTCAAACTTTAAAAAAGAGAGAGAAAGAAATAGGAATTGCACATGTGATAAGGGGTCAGTTCTCCATCTCCTAAGACCCACTCTTGGTTGGTGGTGTCTGAAAAGTTCTGTAAGATGATATACGTGGAAAGTACTTAGAATAGTGCCAGGACATAGCAAGCATACCCATTCCATAATTAATATTACCCCATGGAAGGGGAAAAAGTGGAAGCAGTGACAGATTTTATTTTCTTGGGCTCCAAAATCACTGCGGATGGTGACTGCAGCCATGAAATTAAAAGACTCTTTCTCCTTGGGAAAAAAGCTATGACAAAGCTAGAGAGCATATTAAAAAACAGAGACATCAGTTTGTCAACAAAGGTCTGTATAGTCAAAGCTCTGAATTTTGCATAGTCATGTATGGATGTGAGAGATGGACCATAAAGAAGGCTGAATGCCAGACTTGATGCTTTCGAACTGTGGTGCTGGAGAAGATTCTTGAAAGTCCCTTGGACTGCAAGGAGATAAAACCAGTCAATCCTAAAGGAACTCAACCCTGAATATTCATTGGAAAGACTGGTGCTGAAGCTGCAGCTCCAATACTTAGGCCACCTGATGCAAAGAACCAACTCAAAACACCCTGATGCTGGAAAAGATTAAGGGCAGGAGGAGAAGGTGCAGCGGAGGACAAGATGGCTAAATATTAAGAGCATCACCCACTCAACGAACATGAATTTGAGCAAACTCCAGGAGATAGTGGAGGATAGAGGAGCTTGGCGTGATGCAGGGCATGGGGTCACAAAGAGTCAGACACAACTTACAACTGAACAACAGCAACAACCTGGGATCCCAGGTACAGAGAGTTTTGACTCCTTTGCACACAAGGCGATGGCCTCCCCAGCCTGAAGAAAACTTCAGTCTAAACAACCTCCCAACCTCTTTCAAATGAGGCTGTTCAGATTCAGCAAAACATAGTCTTTATGATCTAAAGAATTTTCAAAAGCTCATTAAAAAGTTCCAAAGTCTTCATGAACATCAAATGGTTTTTTCCATCAATATCTTTATCCCCTGGAGTGAAATGTGGAATCATGAAGACTGAACACACCATTTCTTTAAAAAAGAAAAGAAAGAAATCTGTCTCACTGAATAGAAAGAGCTAAGGCGTCAAGAAACACATAAGAGTGACCAGCTTCCTCTTCCCTCGGAGGGTCCAACACACTGGTTAGTTCAACTCCGCAGGCCCTCGGTTAAGGCAGGGATAACACCGGGGCACCTGGAAGGTCCAAGCAGATTATTCACCTGGAGTTGCCAACATATGGATCCCAGTGAAGAGATAGGGAAATATAAAATGCAGAGGAAGTTTGAAATGATGTTGTGAATAAAAGTCTGCCTCCAGATTCAAAATTCCAGATGACCGGCTGCACTGACCTTGCAGAGCTCAGCACAGGTCAAGAAGGGCGGTGTGGAGTGAAGGCCCAGAATGGAGTCAAGGATATGGGGCTGCCCTTGAGTGAAGAAGGCCTGAGAAGAAGCAGCAGGAAACGTTTGCACCAACTCCAAGCTCTACTTGAATCTCCTTCTGGCAGCCAAGCCCCCAAAACTGCCAACAGGTAGATGCTGCTGCTGCTGCTAAGTCACTTCAGTCGTGTCCGATATGAAATAAGTGACAGTGCAGGGGACACCTAGTGTCACATGGAATGCACACAAGGCTGGGACCGTGTTTGACCTGGGAGTGTGGAGTTTCTGGGAGCCCCGATGTCCTGCAGGGTGAGGGCAGTGCTGACACGAGCTGGTGGGCAGTAGGGTCGATGGGATGTCCCAGGTGAGCAGGTTGGCTCTAAAGGGTGGAGTTAGAGCATCACAAAATGGGCAGTTGACAAGGACCTCTCTAGAAGACCGGGCTGGTGAACTTCAATCAGTAGCAAATAGATCAGAAACGGTTTATTGCTTGCACTTCTTGTTTTGTGTTGTCGTAGGTGCTTCCGGAGGCCCACCAGGTCCTACGGGCAATTGCCAAGGCCTGAAGGACATCTTAGTTTCTCCAATAAAGTCTGTCCCAGTCATGACCCAGTGTGAACTTCAATCAGTAGCAAATAGATCAGAAACGGTTTATTGCTTGCACTTCTTGTTTTGTGTTGTCGTAGGTGCTTCCGGAGGCCCACCAGGTCCTACGGGCAATTGCCAAGGCCTGAAGGACATCTTAGTTTCTCCAATAAAGTCTGTCCCAGTCATGACCCAGGAGACCTCCTAGTATTGACAGAGACCCAGTAGCTAAGACCTCTTTTTGCATGGGATGGGTAGGCCAGGCCTGGAAAAGAGAACCCTGAAAGCTCCATGAACCTGTGTTCACATTTGGCCAAGACAAACACCTCTGAGGGGGAGTCTTTGTCAGTGCCCTTGATCCCTTTCTGTGAGCTGTCACACCAGCTGCAGATGGACTGTTCACCAGTCTGGATGGATCCCTGGGCACCAGGGGGTAGGAAGAAAGCATCCTGGTTCTCTAGTCCTTTGCTCCTCATATGCTTGGTGTATTTTTATCTTGAAGGTTCCATTCACACAGAACCCTCCAGCCCAACCTCCCATGGGGGTGGCATTACCAGCCTATCCATCTTAATGAAATGACTAAAGTGGAAGCACAGAAAGGCTCAGATTGCCGTTGAGCACCGAGTAATCAATCCAATCATTGTTGATAAATCCAACACAGGCATCTCAACGACTGAGAGCAGTTATTAAGACAAACATGGCATTGCCTAGTCATGGCTATTTGAGTCTTGACTGTCTGCATCTGTGTGCAAACTGGAAGAAGCTCCGGGCCCCACAGCTGACCTATAAGCAGAAAAACCAAAACCAAACATTTAATACAGTCGAACTGCTGGTTTTTGCAGCATTCTCCAGGTAAGTATTCATCATAGCTTCTTGCTGCAATCAGGAGTTTTGCCTGGATGCAGAAATTGTTCTCAGATGTAAACGATGAACTTGCCAGGAGCTGGATCAGGGGCGGGGCGCTGATTGTATCACCCTTTGGTAAAGGTTTCCATGCTGGGTGAGTCTCAGCTGGTGAGAAAACTGCATTTTGTGATTCATGCCAGAAGTCTGATTTTACTCCCACAGTATCCCCCTCCCCTTCAGGCTGTTTTGTTCATCAGAAGATTCAGTGGCACCCAGTGAATCTTAAACAGCAGACCGGGGGAAGTAGGAGATGATCTGGCTGTAATGCCAGGTACCCCAGCATCAGAGCTGGTTCTGGGTCGAATGATGACATCACTACCATCGGGGAAGAAAGGAAATCACAGCTACCTCTGCCATCACAGGATCCCGAAGTCCCAAGTGCCCATCACCCTTCCGTTCTGGTTATTATTCACTCCCCAAAGGCAGGACTGTAGCTTGCTCCATTCCAGAGTCGATTAAAAGGATGAAGGTACCATCCCCACCACTTCCCTTCCTTCTTCCTAAGCCTGGGCCCCCAAGCAGAGGGTAAGAAGACCAGGGAGGAGCTGGAACATGGAATTCACTGCACACTCACACTTTATTTGCAAGAAGTATGACAATATGCAGTGAGCGAGAGCAGCAGCAGATCTCAGGAAAGACGCCAGCCCTGAGGGAATGGCATCACCAGCCAGAACAATCAGCAACATGACTGGGACTTCCCTAGCTGTCCAGTGGTTAAGACTCTGCATTTCCACTGCAGGGGGTGCAGGTTTGATCCCTAGTTCCATATGCCATGTGTGCATGCTAAGTCACTTCAGTTGTGTCCGACTCTGTGCAACTCTTTGGACTACAGCCTGCCAGGCTCCTCTGTCCATGGGATTCTCCAGGCAAGAATACTGGAGTGGGTTGCCATTTCCTCCAGGGGATCTTTCCAACCCATGGATCAAGCCTACATCTCTTATGTCTCCTGCATTGGCAGGTGATTCTTTATCACTAATGCCACCTGGGAAACCCCATATGTTATGGGACATTGCCTAAAAGTTGTTTAAAATGCTTGAATGTGGGGGGACCATACACATGCCCCAGAACAAATTCTGAGGCAGGTAATCTAGAGGGTCAGAGGTACACCTACCTGGACAGAGCCATGCTGTGGTCCTGTGTTGCCTCTGACCCCTCAGTGACCCTGGGCAAGGCAAGCAAACTCTGAATCTCAGTCTCCTCATCTGTAAAATGGGATCCACTCTTTCAGTCACTTATGGAATGTCCACCACCTCCTGGGTGTCAAGCCCTGATTATCCATATATAATCAGAAAACACTTGATTTAACTTTTGTTAGGAGGTTGGGCAGACTCAAAGCAGAAAAGAGGGAAGGATAAGACTAAAGAACAGAAGCTACAGCTTTCAGAAGATCCAGATCAGTAAGCTGGTGTGAAGAGACTGGGATACGAGGGCATCACCAGCCTTTTGATCTAGGCTCTGGTACCCCATAGTGATGTAACTAGTTAAGTCACAATTTCTCTGGCCTTCCCTCTGCTCACCCAATAAAATGGAATGACCGTATATATCTTAAGTCGTTACCATTATCATCTTTACTTATTAATAAGCTTTTTGCACAGGAATTATATATTTAATGTTTAGTCCTCACAACAAACTCCATGAGGTAAGTAAGTCTCATTTTATACATCAGGAAAGTGAGGCTCAGAACAATTAAGTAACCTTCCCAAGGACACATAGATGTATAAAAGAGGAAAAAAACAATGTTCAAGCTTTAAAAAATCCTTGACAATTATCTAATCTCACTATCCTCAAGTCTAACATCAATGAAACCCTTTCTTTTAATGAAATGTTACCTAAAAGTCCATACCATAATCATATGATAAATGTGGAGTAGCTTTGGTTGTGTTGAGGTGAAGAGTTCAGTCCTATCCAGGGAGATCCACCTGCATTTCCCAACAAACCTTAATGCTTAGGCTTCGATGGGCCAGTTTGTAAAGCATTTATCTAGTTTGATCCTTCTCACATGCATACATGACTACTGGAAAAACCATAGCCTTGACTAGATGGACCTTTGTTGGCAAAGTAATGTCTCTGCTTTTTAATGTGCTATCTAGGTTGGTCATAACTTTCATCTGAGACTGACTTGGGGTCACACAGCTAAGATTTAATTAACCCTGGACATTCCAATTCCGGATGCAGAGCCCTGGTCACAACAACAGAGCTCCAGAGAAAGGGAAGGAATGGGACCTGAGGTTGAAGCAAGCCAAATTGGTCAAATGATGTGCATGTAAAAGGAAATTTGAAAATTCACCCTCCACATTTCCTCACTCACAGGGAGGAGGAATGAGAGAGAAAATGTGGCCAGAGATCAGAGTTGGTGAGCATGAACTTGGTGGGAGGGAGATGAACTTGGTGGCCCCCACTCTGCACAGTCTATGACATTTAAAACATTTTGGCGATGAGTCATCCCACTTGAGAGATCAGGTTGATGAATTTCAGCGCAAGGCTAGATGGATAAGGAAAGTTCATGGGAAACAAATGAATGTGTGCCATTTGTAACAAGGATTTGCCTGCGAGGAGCACTGTGCTGTTGACAAAGCACTCTCGGGTTTTCATCTGCATTCAGAGGCTGGCTGGGCACAGTGCTCTGGGCATAGATGCTGGTGCCCTGGAGTAATGTCTGTGGAAGAGGCAGTGCACATCCTCAGCCACTCTACCAGACAAGGATTCTGGTCCAGATAGACCAGGTAGGCTTGGGAACACTCACCTGGCTGCAGGTGAGTGCAGCTCCTGTTCCAGGAGCCGTGGGGATCCAGTGAGTATGTCCATCGATTGCTGACTCTTATTCTTACATCCTGAGGCTCATCCTTGACCTCTCCAGTCAGCCTGTTTCAAACTCTGGGCTTCGGGCAACAGGAAGCTCTGATAATTTTACAATCCAGGGAGTCGAAGGTAGTGGTTGTATTACCTTGAAGAAGGCAGGTAGATGTAGCCATCACCACGAAGGGTGGTATTCCCGTGACAGTGGGACCACTCTCAGGACTTGGATACAGGCACAGTCCCTCTCCCCCACTGACAGCGTCACAGCCAAGTTCAGAGCAGGACTCCAGCCCCAGCACAGGACAGTTAGGCCAAGAGAAACCAAGAGACACCACAGCCTAGAAAGTGGGCTGAGAGGGGGGAGGAGGCAGGCCAGGTGGACCGTACAGGTGACCTGCCGTCTTGGCTCTGCCTGGCCTCATGCTGGCTGCTATTCTCCTTCCTGCCCTGGACAGGAGAGGCTGGGGACAGAGCCAGGGGGAGCCCACTCTGAGAGGGCAGCCACGTCTCTTACTGGAGTGAGCAGGGGCGGCCACCAATGCCAGGACAGAAGATGGCTCAGAACATGCCTTTGATCCCTGCCTAGCAAGATCTCAGACTCCCTGGGTCCCAGTGAGAGATGTTGCTGCTAGCCGGATCTGAAGCCCCTTCCTGTTGCTCCCTGTGCTGGTCCGAGGGCCTCGGCTCTTCCTCTGAAACAAGTCTCCAGGTGCTTCCTTCCTGCAGGACGTCCTGCCCCTGCTGCTGATTAATTTCACGCATTTTCCTCCCTTGGCAAGTCAGTTGTTGCAAGAACTACTCTGAAGCGCTCCATCTGTCTTGGGATCGCGATAAATAATAGACTGGCTCTTCTGGCATTCTCATCACCTCCTGATCTCAAGGACCTTTCTTTTAATTCACACATGGAGTGGAAATCCCCACGTCTTTCAGGGAGCTGAGGACAGAGTTGGAAGGCCAGGTAAGAAGGGACCAGGAGAGCTCCCTCTGGTTAAATCCAACCCCAGTACTCAGAGCAAAAAATCGCTTCCCCCTTCAGGGGGGCAAATCCCTAAGCAAGTGGGTCTCAACCTTGGATTCTCATTAGAGTCATCTGGTATCGTTTTTTTTTTAAACCTGTGTCCAGGGACTTCCCTGATGGTCCAGTGATTAAGAATCCACCTGCCAATGCAGGGGACACAAGTTCCATCCCTGGTCCAGGAAGATCCCACATGCTTCAGGGCAACTGAGCCCATGCATCACAACTACTGAGCCTGCGTTCTAAAGCCCAAGAACCACAACTACTGAAGCCTAGAGCCCATACTCCACAGCAAGGGAGGTCCCTGCTGCCGAAAGTCAATCTGCCAGCAAATATGGAACACTCAGCAGTGGCCACAGGACTCGAAAAGGTCAGTTTTCATTCCAATCCCAAAGAGAGACAATGCCAAAGAGTGCTCAAACTACTGCACAATTGCACTCATCTCACACACTAGTAAAGTAATGCTTAAAATTCTCCAAGCCAGGATTCAGCAATACGTGAACTGTGAACTTCCAGATGTTCAAGCTGGTTTTAGACAAGGCAGAGAAACCAGAAATCAAATTGCCAACATCTGCTGGATCATTGAAAAAGTAAGAGAGTTTCAGAAAAACATCTATTTCTACTTTATTGACTATGCCAAAGCCTTTGACTGTGTGGATCACAAGAAACTGTGGATAATTCTGAAAGAGATGAGAATACCAGACCACCTAACCTGCCTCTTGAGAAATCTATATGCAAGCCAGGAAGCAAAGGTTAGAACTGGACATGGAACAACAGACTGGTTCCAAATAGGAAAAGGAGTACGTCAAGGCTGTATATTGTCACCCTGCTTATTTAACTTCTATACAGAGTATATCATGAGAAATGCTGGGCTAGATGAAACACAAGCTGGAATCAAGACTGCCAGGAGAAATATCAATAACCTCAGATATGCAGATGACCCCACTCTTATGAAGTATCTGCCTCCAATGCAGGAGACCTGGGTTCGATCCCTGGGTCGGGAAGATCCCCTGGAGAAGGAAATGGCAATCCACTCCAGTATTCATGCCTGGAGAATTCCATGGACAGAGAAGCCTAGTGGATTACAGTTCACAGGGTCGCAAAGAGTCAGACACGACTGAGCGACTTCACCTCCTCACCTCCACTCTTATGGCAGAAAGTAAAGAAGAACTAAAGAGCCTCTTGATGAAAGTGAAAGAGGAGAGTGAAAAAATTGGCTTAAACCTCAACATTCAGAAAACTAAAATCATGGCATCTGGTCCCATCACTTCATGGCAGATAGATGGGGAAACAGTGGAAACAGTGTCAGACTTTATTTTTTTGGGCTCCAAAATCACTGCAGATGGTGATTGCAGCAATGAAATTAAAAGACACTTACTCCTTGGAAGGAAAGATATGACCAACCTAGAAAGCATATTCAAAAGCAGAGACATTACTTTGTCAGCAAAGGTCTGTCTAGTCAAGGCTATGGTTTTTCCAGTAGTCATGTATGGATGTGAGAGTTGGACTGTGAAGAAAGCTGAGCACCAAAGAATTGATGGTTTTGAACTGTGGTGTTGGAGAAGACTCTTAAGAGTCCCTTGGACTGCAAGGAGTTCCAACCAGTCCATCCTAAGGGAAATCTTCCTGGGTATTCATTGGAAGGACTGATGTTGAAGCTGAGGCAACCTGTTGTGAAGAGCTTACTCATTTGAAAAGACCCTGATATTGGGAAAGATTGAGGGCAGGAGGAGAAGGGGACGACAGAGGATGAGATGATTGGATAGCATCACCAACTCTATGGACGTGGGTTTGGAAGGACTCTGGGAGTTGGTGATGGACAAGGAGGCCTGGGGTGCTGGGATTCATGGGGTCGCAAAGAGTCAGACACGACTGAGCAACTGAACTACTACTAGGGGTAGTCCGAGCACAGCAACGAAGACTCAGAGAAGCCAAATAAATAAATACATAAAATAAAAAAACAAAAACAGGGTCCAGACAACACACCTTACACGTTCATACCAATTCAAATGTCTGGAGTTTAGGTCCATGTATTCATATTTTTAAAAGACTCTCCAGATAGTTGTAATGGATAGGTAATTGCCCCCTGACAAAGTCTTGTATTCCACTAATCCCAGTCTCTGCATTATTTTCTTCCCATCCTGCCATTAATTATTGCACTTCGCAATTATGCAATGTAATATTAATACATGTACATATTTCACTCCATGTTCCTCCATCATAGCTGTGAAAGGGACTGCATCTTACAGGTTTTGCTCTACCATCTTGCATGACACCTAGTATGAGATAGATATTCAATGTCTATTGAACAAACTTGTGAGATTACTGCATGTATGCTCAGTTGCTACCTGACCCTTTTGCTACCCTGTGGACCTTAGCCCTCCATGCTCCTCTGTCCATGGGATTTCCCAGGCAAGAATACTGGAGTGGGTTGCCATTTCCTTCTCCAGGGGATCTTCCCGACCCAGGGATCAAACCTACGTCTCCTGTGATTCTGGCATTGGCAGGCGTATTCTTTACCACTGCCCCACCTGGGAAGGCGTAAGATTATTATATCATAACTATTATTATCACAATTTAATTATTTATATCATAATTTTATAGTAGAGAAAACTGGAGCCAAGGGAGCTGAAATGTTGGTGCCTACGTTTATACAGCCAGTAAGAGATGAGGTCAGGAGTTAAACTCAGGTCTTTTTGGTCTGGAATGATTTCCATAGTCTCCTCCTCTGTACCTCCTCCCATCCATCTTTCCCCAAGTCTGCCCATGGTCTCCTGTTAGTCTTAACTCTGTCCTTCACGATTATGAAGATCGTCAAGCTCTTGGCCACAGCTCTAAGAATCACCAAGAACCCTGACCACACCGTCAAGGTTCATGTGCCCCAGTCAGAAAGAAGAGCCCAGGTCTTGTCCAGGGGCTAAAATTAGATAGGAAACAAAAAAGAGTGAGTAAACTTGGGTCATGTAACCAATACTTGGTTGCAGATAATGAAGTTTGTAGCAGGGATGGGAAGAACAGGGCATTGAAACACTGCCCTTTCATTGACAGGTCAAGTGCTCTGCTCTGTGATGACAGCGTTCCTGACAGACAGAACTCTGAGCATTGAACACTGATGGAAATTCCGTAGAAGAGGATTCTAAACCCATGGGTAATCTGAGGCCCTCAGTTTCTCCTTTGACAAATAAACACCTGCTCTTTGATACAGCCTGGCTTTGAAAGACAGTAACATGTTCTGGGAGACAGTGTGGAGTAGGGCAGTGGTTCCCAATATATGGTCCTTGGACCAACATCGTCAATATCACCCAGGAACACACTAGAAATGCAAATGCTCCTGCCACCCCAGACCTACTGATCAGTACCTCCACTCGGGGTGGAGACAAGCACTCTGTAGCTGACCAAGTCCTCCAGGTGATTGTGATGAAGACTAAAGTTTAAGGACCACTAGTATGGTGGGGCGGAGAAGGCAATGGCACCCCACTCCAGTGTTCTTGCCTGGAGAATCCCATGGACAGAGAAGCCTGGTGGGCTGCTGTCTATGGGGTCGCACAGAGTCAGACACGACTGAAGCGACGCAGCAGCAGCAGCAGCAGCGTGGTGGGGAGAGCACAGATTCCATGGTGAGGCTCATCTGAACTGGAACCCTGGGTCCACCATTTACTTGGTGAGCAGTTTTGCAGTAGGAAGATAGGAAATCACCATCTATTGAGCTCTGAACATGAGAAGTCCATGGAATCCCACTTTGTGCTGGCAAGACTCTTCAGATGCATCTTTCCACCCTAATGCTCACAACTGCCTAAGAGAGTGTCAGCTTTAATCCAGTCATGCCCTATATTCCTGTTGCCCTCGGTCACTCTGGGTAGGCCCAAGACCATAAATCATCTCTCATTCCTGCCCTCGACCTGCATGTGACTCTAATTATCACCAAACCTCACCCCATACCCCACCCTCCTTGACCCCCAGATCTTCCCACTGGGGCATGTGGAACTCATGGTTCTTCAGTAGCAAAATCGCCTACATATTCAGCATCTGCTCAACAGACACCCAGCTCTCCCCACTGAGGACACTAATGCCCACAACCCTCTCAAGTAGCAGCTATTTTTCTCTCCAACATCTCTTCCAAACTGTGCCCCTGGAGTGGGGTACGTGTCTTGTTCCTCACCAATATGATCAGACAATAGTTCCTCTCTCAATAGTTCTTAATACTCTCAGCTGTTCTGAAGCTCATCAGACCTACTGCTTCTTCTCGTTGCTGGAGTCATCTACAGAGGTGCTCCTCAGCTTTAATGGGCATATGAATTGTCTGAAGATTCTGCTTCAGTGGATCTGAAATGAAGAGACTCTGCATTTTTATTTTTATTTTTTTGGCCACACAGCATGCAGGATCTTAGTTCCCTGACCAGGGATTAACCTTCACCACTGAAGTGGAAACACAGAGTCTTTACCACTGGTCCACCAGGGAAGTCCCAGATTCTACACTTCCAACCAGCTTCCAGTGATGCAGATGTTGCTGGTCCAATAATATTCTTGTAGCAAAAACCTACAGGTCTCTGAACCACTCTCCCACATTTCTTAATAATTTGATTTTTATCCAACACCACTCCTGTCATCACCTTTGTTATTTTAATGTACATATAAACAGTCTTTCCAAAACCCTGACCTCTTAATTCTTTAGTTTGTTTCTCTTTTAATTATCTTGTCTTTCACCTCACCTCACTTATCACCTTTCTCAGTGACACCATAAACTTTGTCTTTAGTAATAACTACAGCCTCTCAGTGATCTTAATTTCATGCAGCCTCTATTCACTCTATCTGCTCTCTTTCACTAATTCCCTGCTTCCAACAGTGCTGTGACTCCACTGAGAGCTCTAATCCACCACATCTATAGCATTTTTACCCCACAGCCACTGCCATCTCATATCCACTTCGTAAATTCACTACCCTCCTTAACATGCTGTTATACACACTCTATAGAATGTATTAATTTCCTGGCAACTCCATCTCCTAGCAAAGCTTCTAATTTGACAAATCCAACTCTCTATTTTGCGCCACTCCGAGCACATGATTAGAGAAAATTGCCTAGGCATACAGAGTAATCTTGCATTAATTCATGACAACAAATCACAGCTGGGCTTCTATGTGGACCTGGTCCATTTATTTCCCTACTCTCCTAAATTTCAATTTCATATCTTCCACTCTCCTCTAACTTCTATTTCCTCCCTGCTCTTCAAGTCAGCTGATACCTTGCTTTTTATTTCACTGAGACAACTAAAGCAGTCAAAATAGAATTTCTGGAAATTTCTCCTAAAATATCTACTCACCTACCCGAATCTGTATCCATATTCTGGGCCTTTCCTCTTCTCACCATGAGTTAATTTTCCATGAGTTCCTGGCAAAAGCCAGCTCCTCATTTGTACACTGGAACCGAATCCTGCTTGCCTACCCAAGAACAATTCTCTAGCACTTCATCCCTCTTGCTTCTGCATTAACCATTTTTGACCTGTCTACTCAGTAATGCCCAATAGTACACAAACATACTCTCCATCTTTAAGATAAAACCCTCCTTTGCCACCCACAAGCCCTTCCAGTTAGCCAACCATTTTTCTGTTTCACCTTGGAGCAAAACTCTTGAAAGCATTGCCTATAGTCATCTCCTAGTCTGCTCCTCTCCTTTCGAGTTGTGTTTGTTGGTTTCATCGAAAGTATGTTGGACATAAGGAAGAGGGACTAATATGTACAAATACAGTTGAAAGAATAAATATGAAGGGCACAGTACTTGACATCTCCATTTGGAAGTCTAACAGGAATCCTAGACCTGTCATGCCCCAAAGAGAATTCTTGATATTTGTCCCTCACTCTGCTCTATCTTCTCTCCCTCAGAAAATAGCAATTCTGATCTTCAAGTTGCTCATGTTAAAAATCATAGTAGCATATATTCCTATGCTTTATGCATGTGTGTGCTTACTAAATTGCTTTAGTCATGCCTGACATTTTGCTACCCTGTGGACTGTAGCCCGCCAGGCTCCTCTATCCTTGGGATTCTCCAGGCAAGAATACTGGAGTGGGTTGCCATGCCCTCCTCCAGGGGAATCTTCCCAACCCAGAGATCAAACCTGTGTTTCTTACATATCCTGCACTGGCAGGGGGCTCTTTACCACAGGCACCACATGGGAAGCCTCATTCATATGTTTCACTTTTATTTAATACCCAATCCATTAGAAAAACTTATTTAAAAAAAAATATTTACTTATTTGGCTGCACTGGGTCTTAGTGCAGCTATGGGATCATTTAGTTGCAGCATGTGGGATCTAGTTCCCTGACTAGGAATCAAACCTGGGGCCCCTGCATTTGGGAGTGAAAGTCTTAGCCACTGGATCACCAAACTTATTGGTTTTAACATCAAAATACATCCAGAATCTAACCACTGATTACCACACACCTCTAGAGATTCTCGAAAAACACAAATCGGACCATGATCTAGCCGTTTGTTATGTCTCAAATCTTACCTCACCCCACCACCCTCCTTCTTCCCCTTTCATTTTACCACTGGCCTCCTACTTGTCCTCAAGCATATCAAGCATATTTCTGCTCACAGCTGTTGCTTTTGCTTTTCTTTCTGCCCAAACGCTCTTGTCCAAATGCCCACATGGTCCAGTTTATTTCCTGAAAGACTCTGTTCCATGACTTGTTCAAATAACTTTTCCCAGTCAGTTTTAGAATGGCACCCTAATTACTCTCTAGCCCATTACTTTGCTTTATGCTCTTTTATCACATTCAATATCACCTGGTTATGAAAAAATACATCTATATATACAGATACATATAATACTGATATTTTTATTTATTTAATTTTATCCTCCCCTTAATAAGAAACTTCTTATTTGTTGTTGCTCTGTCCCCAGAAACTAACGCTGTACATAGCATATAGGCATTGAGTATTTGATTGATGAATGACGGTGCTAGAAACCTTCTTTCTTATTGTGCTCTTAACCACTAAGCTACACTGTCTGCCAGAAGTGTCTTGATTTCTCCAAATCTGTACAGTGTACACAACCATATGTATCTCTTAAGCTAAGCTATGTTAAATGCTTAGTACAAAATCTAACATGTATTGGGGTTTTAAATTTGTTAATTTTCTTTCCTCTTTTCTAATGGTGAGAATGACCATATGTCCTAATTTTCCTGGACGGTCCTAGTTTATACCTCTTGTCCCACTATCATTAATAATAGTGTCCCTTTTACTATCCAAATGCCCTGTTTACAATGACTTATGATATAGCTATCTACATTTGTGTGCAATTGCAACCTGAGATGCCTATTTAAGCTTATTTAGAGATAATGACCATGTACTAGGATGTAATGAGTATTTTCACCAGAGCTGGCTCTAGATGGAGTGACATATAATATGCATTCAGCCTGCTTACTTCACAGAACATTTGTGAATAAAAGATGTGGGCATTTTAAAGCTAAATATATGGGAAAGCCTTTGGGCTTCCCTGGTGGCTCAGAGGTTAAATTGTCTGCCTGCAATGCAGGAGACCTGGGTTCGATCCCTGAGTCAGGAAGATCCCCTGGAGAAGGAAATGGCAACCCACTCTAGTACTCTTGCCTGGAGAATCCCATGGAGGGAGGAGCCTGGTGGGCTACAGTCCATGGGGTCGCAAAGAGTCGGACACGACTGAGCGACTTCACTCACTCACTCATATGGGAAAGGATGTTATTAATACTTTACAGAATAGTATGATAGAATAGGGGTTTTCCAGGTGGCACTAGTGATAAAGAATCCACCTGCCAAGGCAGAAGATAAAAGAGATGAGGGTTCGACCCTCGGGTCAGGAAGACCTCCTGGAGTAGGAAATGGCACCTCACTCCAGTATTCTTCCCCGAAAAACTCCATGAACAGGGGAGCCTAGTGAGCTTCATACAGGCCATGGGGTCACAAAGAGTGGGGCATGACTGAGTGCGTACACACACACGATAGAAGAGTGGATTTTGAGCTAAAAGACAGAAGTTGAAATCTTGGTTATGACACTTTCTAGACTGCTGTCTAGCAAGGTCTTGTGACCTTTCTTACCTGTAAACTGGGTCAGAGTTATCTGAATGGCAAACAACATCAGCAGTCTTGCCTTGAGAACCCCATGAACAGTATGAAAAGGCAAAAATATATGACACTGAAGGATGAACTGTCCAGGTCAACAGGTGTCCAATATACCACTGGAGACAATGGAGAAATAGCACCAGAAGGAAAGAAAAGGCTGAGCCAAAGTGGAAGTAAACCCAGCTGTGGACATCTCTGGTGGTGAAAGCAAAGTCCAATGCTGTAAAGAATAATACTGCATCAGTTCAGTTCCGTTCAGTCACTCAGTCGTGTCCAACTCTTTGCAACCCCATGAATCGCAGCAAGCCAGGCCTCCCTGTCCATCACCATCTCCCAGAGTTCACTCAGACTCACGTTCATTGAGTCCGTGATGCCATCCAGCCATCTCATCCTCGGTCGTCCCCTTCTC
>SJYT01072891.1:506858-523826 GCA_006410635.1 Cephalophus harveyi | reverse complement strand
GATGGGCTGAACAAACAGGGCATGAACAGCGGACATGCACAGACCAGGAGGTGGGGCTGCACAGTGAGAACTGCTAGAGTCAGGACAGGCTTGATCACGGAGACCCTTCCATGCTCTTAGGGAGAGGCAACTAGGAAGGATGCCATGAGACCAAAGGCCACTCCAGCATCAGAAAAGGGAACATTAGCTATAAAACTGCCAGCGCCACACATACATCCACCCATCTGTCCCTGCCATCTATCATCTGTCCCTGCAAGCATGCAGAACAGACGGGTGGCAGGTGCAGGGAAAGAGAAGCGGGAGGGAGGAAACCTCGAGTAACAGAAGGGCAGCAATGGCAAAGGCGAGCACAGGGGAAGCCAGCGGTGACCACAGAGCCCGGGGCAGGGGCGAGACGAAAGGCAGAGGACAGGAGATAAACACCTCGCCCAGGAAGTCTGGGCAGGGGCACTCTCTATCGAACCAAGCTAACACTGCTGCTGCTGCTAAGTTGCTTCAGTCGTGTCCGACTCTGTGCAGCCCCACAGATGGCAGTCCATTGGGCTCCACCATCCCTGGGATTCTCCAGGCAAGAACACTGGAGTGGGTTGCCGTTTCTTTCTCCAATGCATGAAAGTGAAAAGTGAAAGTGAAGTTGCTCAGTCGTGTCTGATTCAGCGACCCCATGGACTGCAGCCTACCAGGCTCCTCCGTCCATGGGAGTTTCCAGGCAAGAGTACTTGGAGTGGGATGCCATTGCCTTCTCCAGGCTAACACTGCTCAGTTTTATTTTATGCTGTAGAAAACAAAATTCTAACAAGTCAGAGCAGAGGAAATAAAAAGTTCCCTCTTCCTTCTCAAGGGCCTCCCCGTCTCTCTCCAGAGATAACTCTGATTAAAGATGTGGTGTGCATGCTTCTGGGTTATGTTCTGGGGCATAATTATATCTGAAAATATTATACCTGGGAAAAGTGCTATGCTTGATTCACAGCTTTGTTTCTCTATTCAGTATACGTAAACATACATAAATCCTACACATAAACCTAGTTCCTTTTCATTCTTTATAACAGCTGCATTGTATTCCACTCAATAGCTTTATCATAATGTACCTAGTTAATAAAGATTTTGGGAGAGGCACAGACCTATGTGGTAGTAACCGTGTGAGAGGGCATTCAGAAATGAGTGAGATAGGACCCCTGTCCGTCCAGGAGCTCAGAGGAGAGTAAGAGAGAAAGAAATCTCAGTGTAACAACTTAAGTGTTAGAAGAGTTATTTACAAATGGCTGTGAGAGTATAGAAGAAACCTTTTATCTTTCTTCCAAATAAACCACCAAATGGGGTTTACAGTAAAAGTTCCTGCTGTAGCCTACAGATAAAGCATCAGAAGGCTAATCTTCAAGTTAATCTCTTTTCTTCCTCTATTGATATCCACGAGGGAGGAAGATATAGCTTAAGAAACGGGAGTCGGGGGTGGGGGGTGTGTCCCTGGCCACCCCGTTAGACTGGGAACAAAAGCTCCAACTGTGGGAACAATGTTGTTCCTGAATCTATAGAACTCCCCTCCCCCTAGAGAACTGTACTGAAAATACAATATATCATCAACAGGACAGATCTTTCTGCCAACTTTGTTGCAGAGAACGGGGGAGGGGAAGAGAAAGGAGGAGGACCGGGGAAAGAGAAGAGAAAAAGAAGAGGAAAGAAATGAGGCAGGAAGAGAAAGAGGGAAGAAAGTGTGAAAGGGGAGGAAAAAAAGAGAAAGAAGAGAGAGAAACACATATGCACGTGCAGGACTGAAACCCACACAAATTTCCAGTTAAAAGGAGCTTCTGTTGCTGATACCAGTTTTCATTCGTTTTCCTAATTGATGGTATAGAGGCTGATCTTAATGGGCCATATGTGGAAGTCGGTATTAATGTTCTGAGATATTTGAGTAAAAGAAGAATTTAAAAAAAACATGGAACTTTCAGCCTCATTTACCTTCTATAATAGTTTCAATACCTAAGACATCAGTAAAAAATGTCAGGAATGGCCTTCATGCTAAGCGGAGACAAATGACACCTGAGACAGCTCAGTCCCCTCTATTGTTTCACTTCTTCCTCCTGAAAGAAGCTGGGGAGTAGGAGGTGCCCCTGGAGAGGAGAGAGGAGGACAGCGGGCCTTGCCAAGGGGGAGGCTCAGGCAGCTTGTCCCAGGAGCAGAAACTTGGGGGAGGGGTGGGGACGCAGGAGGTCGGGTAAAAACAGTAGTACTGCGCAGTAAGAGCAAATGCAGCACTGGGGAATATTTGGTTGGTTTTCCTCTAGAACTGTAAGCAGAAAATACTTATGAACTGGCAGCCGACAGTAATCTGATGATAGAAGCAAGATATCAACAAACAGGATTCCCCTTCACATATCAAAGTCCTTAAAGCACATAGCGGCCCATCTTCGGCTACACTTCTGACAACCATTATAAAAACTGCCAGGGTTTCCTTGCTGGCTCGGGGGTGAAGAATCTGCCTGCCGATGCAGGAGATGCGGATTCCATTCCTGATCTGGGAAGATCCCACGCGCCTCGCAACAGCTAAGTCCGTGTGCCGCACCTATCGAGCCTGGGCTCCAGCGCCTGGGAGCCGCAACCACTGAGTCCCCGTGCTGCAACTACTGAAGCCCGTGGGCCCTAGAGCCCATTCTCTGCAACAACAGAGGCGGCCCTGCTCACTGCAGCTAGAGAAAAGCCCAGGCAGCCATGAAGACCCAGCACAGCCAAAAATAAAATTAAAAATAATCAATTGTCTTTATTTACTTCATATTGCTCTCAGGATGAAGAATTTGATGAATGTAAGCAAATCTACACATGTTACAATTAAGAAGCAGGGTACAAATTTAACACTAAAATTAATCTCTGCTATTACTCTTTAATTATAACAAAAAGGAAAATTTCTTAGAAGAGTTCCTTTTGTAATAAACACAGCTAAAAAAACCCCCAAAACAAAAACCCTTTAATTTTCTATTGCTTCGTTAAATCTTTATTCTAAAAATTGTGCTTAGGGTTTCCAAGTTCCATTGACAATGTTCTCATATGCTAAAGCTCTTAAAACAAGACAGGTGGACACACACCCATGAAGAGGTCCTGCTGTATGTTGAGATATCTTTCCATACTTATTTGAAACCTACCATTCCTTTTTTTTTCCTCTGTACTCTTTGATCATCATTTCTAGCTACTAAAAAAAGGAGCAAAGCATTTCTGGGATAATCTATGTGCTTACCGAATGAGCGTAAATACAAAATATGTTCAAAATCTTTAAAATGGGCAACCAGAGAGCTTGCCAGGCTGCCTGCAGCAGGGCATGGCGCCAGGGTCCTAGTGGGTGCTGACAAGACGGGGCAGAGAGTTTATGAACCACTCCCTGGAGTCCTCTGGTCACCCTATTTTTTGGTTTTTCTTCTGACTCTTACGCTTTCCTTCTCACTGGGTTAACTTGACTTAGCATCGTTGTTTAGTCACTAAAGTGAAAGTGAAGTCGCTCAGTCCTGTCCGACTATTTGTGACCCTGTGGACTGTAGCCCACCAGGCTCCTCTGTCCATGGGATTTTCCAGGCAACAGTACTAGAGTGGATTGCTATTTCATTCTCCAGGGGATCAAACCTGGGTCTCCTGCTTTGTAGACAGATGCTTTACCGTCTGAGCCACCGGGGAATACCAGTGTTGTTTAGTCACTAAGTCATGTCTAACTCTTTGCGACCCCCATGGACTGTAGCCCACCAGACTCCTCTGCCCTTGGAATTTCCCAGGCAAGAATAACCGGAGTGGGTTGCCGTTTCCTACTCCAGGGGATCTTCCTGACCCAGGGATCAAACCCGAGTCTCTTATGTCTCCTGCATTGGCAGGCGGGTTCTTTACTGCTGAGCCGCCTGGAAGCCCCTTCCTTAGAATATGCTCCTCCCCACTTTCAGTCTCCAAGTAAGAAAGCTGAAAGATGCAATTAGCTGTGACTGTAATCCTTCAGGAGGAAAAATGAAGAAAAGGCTGATGAGGTGACAGAGTGGTGTGTGTCCTGGCAAAGCTTTAAGTACTGAAAATAAGAACCTGATTCATCTCAATTACAATCTTGGCACTGCTGCTGTAATTTGAAACATGGTAATTAAGAAAAATTAAACAAAGCCCAAGGGGCTCTGTGTATGGGAAAGAAAATAAAAGACTGGTAAGATAAATGTACATTATTAGATCATCTGAGGTTTAACTCCTCCTCACTGCTATTTACTACTCCTGCTATTATTATCATTATTAATTACTATTATTATCTGGTTTGGGGCTAGGTACTGAGCTCACTATCTTATATGCATTATCTCATTTAATCTTCATAGCAACCCCAGGAGGTGAGCCCCATTATTAATCCCATTTTGCTGGATGCTTAGAAAGGTTCAATTGGGATTCCTCTGGGGTCCAGTGGCTAAGACTCCACTCCCTATGCAGAGGGCCCAGGTTCCACTCCTGGTCAGGGAACTAGATCCCACTAAGAGTTCCATTGCTGCAACTAAGACCTGGTGCAGTCAAATAAATAATTAAAAAAAAAAAAAAAAAGTGTTCAATTGCTCCCCAGAGAGTGAGTGACTTAGTGGCATTCAAACCTTCAAACCAGTACCAGTTGACTACAGCTTGGCGCCCAAATCCCATACCACTGCTTTAAAGGTTTTAGTTTTTAAACAGGTGGCTCAGTGTAAAGAATCCACCTCCCAGTGAAGGAGACACAGGAGACCTGGGTTAGATCCCTGGGTCAGGAAGATGCCTCCTCCTTGGAGGAGGGCATGGCAACCCACTCCAGTATTCTTGCCTGGAGAACCCATGGACAGAGAAGCCTGGTGGGCAACAGTCTATGGGGTTGCAAAGAGTCAGACAAAAACTGAGCACGTACCTACAGTATCTTCAGAAGGAGAAGTTTGCTGTTGACTTTAGGACTACATACAGTTTTTATTAGGTATGAGTTAGGAGCCTACTAAAATGGCAGCTTTCACTGACTGCTGTGTACCAGGACTGTCAGGTACTGTATCTGAATTAATATTAGTCCATTCACAGGATGGGCTCAGCAGGTAAGGAATCCACCCGCTACAGAGGAGATACAGGAGACGCAGCTTTGATCCCTGGGTCGGGAAGATCCCCTGGAGGAGGAAAATGGCAGCCCACTCCAGTATTTGCGCCTGAACAATCCCATGGACAGAGAAGCCTGGCAGGCTACAGTCCATAGGGTGGAAAAGGGTTGGACATGACTGAGCCACTGAGCACATTCACAGGATGAACCCACTTGCTTCACATGTTCATCAGTCCACACCCCAGGCCTGCGCTTCCATCAGCCAGGTGTACCAGCTCTCAGCCACATGCCATTTTACTTCCAACACTGCCTCATGCTTCCCCGTCTTGCTTGCTCATAGGTGCTCTTCCTCTCCTCAGTGCAAGGTTCTCTACCCCTTCAAAGTATCCTGCTTCCCTTGCCAGTCTCCCCCAGGGTCGGTCATTTCACTCCTCTTTATTTGCATGACTTTACATAGCTAGCTCTCCCCTTAGGAACGCACTCCTTTACAAAGTCAATCATGTGGAAACGCCGTAAATGAATTTTTCCTGTTCTCCCAGCACCATGCTACTTTTAAGTACATTAAAAAAAAAAAAGTATACAATGGAGAGCCTGAAAAGCAGAGAGTTTAAAAGCTACAGAGTCAGGAATCACTATAAAATGAAGATCAATCAGCAATGAAGAGACAAACAGCAGCTCTGAAAGCATGGCTTGAGAGGAAAGGGTTGACGTGCTGACAGGAAATATACAAGGTGTAGCATCCGCGTAGCATAGCTTCCTCACGAAAGTGGGTAAGTGACCCTGCTTCACAGGGGAGCCTGTACCACAGTCAGCTTATTAGAGTAACAAGCCTTTGACAACAGTCAGTCTGGACGTTTGTCCTCGGTGCTGACCAACTCCATGGAACTCTATACATCACTTCCTACACCGATGGCTTAAAGGTTTTCACTAAATATCAAAAGGTGGCCATGGATTTGTCAGCAAAACATTTCCTGTTTGCAAGTGAAAAAAAACACCCATACTTCCCCTGAGGGCTTTTAATTCTAGAGTACCAGACATTTGGAAATAAGGACACCAAAGAATGGCCCATTAAAACAGATACAGTCCGTTTTGTCACATACACGTGACCAGCGAGTGTATGCTTGACCTAATGATGTGCAGGGCAGTAATTAACCAGATGACTTATTTAATGAGTTGGAGCACTTTCCAGTCTCGTACTGAGACAGGAACTGTGATACAGGTAATTTCCATAGCAATTGGTCTGTACACAGTAGATGTTCAAATAGTGTTTACTCGATGAAGAAAAAACAAGGCCTTAGACACAGAAGCCTAGTAAGATTTTTGGTAATTTGCTTGGAACTCTAATCCTGAAACAAAATAAAGATTCAACCAAGCCCCCAAGACAGGGGTACCTGGACAATATTAATAGAAAGAGGAAAAAGCTGGAAGACATTACTCTTCCTCCCACTACTGAGTCACACAGTTTGATGATGACCCTGGAGGTCAAGCTATTCTACTTGAAAACTGCAGTATAACGAGGCTGAATATTTTAAAGTAAAGAACCCGCACAAAGACTGATCTCTTTACGGGTCGTTTTTCTATGAGGATGACTGTGATTATACCCTGGCAGCATTAGGTAATTCACTGCTAAATATGGAAATGCATAGGGGAAACTGTTCTGTTCATTGTACCCAAAACAATGAGCAGCCCTCAGGATGCATCTTATTGCTTCTCTGACTACACAGCTGTTGACCTCATCACAGCACTATCTTAACCAGTTACTTACTGATACAGAAACAGCGAAGGGCTTGGTGACCTCCAGGGGAGCTGGAAGAGGTGCTATGTGGAGGGTAAAATGGGGTGCAGGTGGGCCGGCATGATGGGATGAGCCCCAGAAACTTGACTTTCCTGAAGCGCGCTGGGCCTCTTGCTCAGTTGCTCAGTTGTATCCGACTCTCTGCGACCCTTTGGCCTGAAGCCTGCCAGGCTCCTCTGTCCATGGGATTTTCCAGGCAAGAATACTGGAATGGGTTGCCATTTCCTCCTCCAGGGGAATCTTCCTGACCCAGGGATTAAACCCACGTTTCCTATATTGCAGGTGGATTTTTTACCTCTTAGCCATTGGGTAAGTCCAAATGTAGATTCTTAAAGTATAGACTCCTCTGTCCATAGAATTCTCCAGGCCAGAATACTAGAGTGGGGAGCCATTTCCTTCTCCAGGGGAACTCCCTGATCCAGGCATCCAACCCAGGTCTCCTGCATTGCAGTCAGACTCTCAACCACCAGGGCCTCTTGAATGGGGTAAATTCAAAAATCTCCTTTTGTTTTACTGGAACCCTGGTTCTGATTCTAGGGCCCAGAGAGTAGGACATGTGATTTGGAAAAAAACTAATTTTTCTCTTCTCTTCAATCCAAGCACAATGTCCACGGCTGTCTTGTTACTTAGAACTGAGAGTGAGCGAGAGGCAACGTGCCCTGTCTTCTCATGGGTCACCGTCATTACACATTCCTTTCTTACTGCCAAGGCTGTCCCCTGCTGTCCTAACCTGGCTGACTCCTCCTTCCAGGAATCTCTCTCTGATCCTCCCATCCCCAGTCTGGGTCAGGTGCTTGCCAGAGCATTCACATTTATAATTCCATGATAAAGGAAGCCAGAGGAATCAGTGCCTACGGCTCTAAAAATCTCTTGGCAGCTCCCTGTCCCACAAAACTGATGTCAACAATGGCCAGAGTTTCTGTTGTCAGCTTTCCCAGCTGAATGGCTGCGGAGTGAAGTCCTGTGAACTTGGTCCACCTGCTACTTGGGCAAAGTAGAGCTTGGAAAGAAAGGGTTAACCGAGTCCCTGGCAGATCTCCCACAAGCTCTCCAAGTGGCAAAAGTTGTACTGAATGTAACCCAACCCAGTTCCTCTTTCTCTCCCTCCCCTCCCCTCGATCTCAGGGACAGCCTTTATACAGCAGGGCCTCTCAAGGATGACAAAGGATCCTAAACTCTTGCATTCCTTTTTGACTATCTTCCCGCCCACCTACCTCCCAAAACGCTTCTTCATCAAAAGTAGATTAACTCTCTCTTTTTTCTATATGCATTTGCATTGGGAACCCCATTTACAAGGCCGTACACAGCCCCCTGGACTGAGTGATTTATGCAGGGCTTTATGGAAAACAGGACAAAAGCGCAGGCTTTTCAGCCATCCTGTGTTGATTGTAGGCTGCCCCCGTGGCCAGAGTGGCGGTCGCCTCGACTCGTCTCCCACTTAAAGGTTAACAGCTTAACTCTAAGCCCCATTACAAAACTGAGGGAACACTTGTCGCAGTTCTCCTTGGTCCAAAGAGAAAAAAAAAGGCTTGTTTCAGAAGAAAATATCTTAAAGTGTTTTTTTAAAAGAATGGCCCACTCTGCCTCTGCCAAACACACACACATACACACACACACCCCACCCCCCAACAATGGCTCACTCTGCCTCCCCCAAACACACACACACACACACACACGCACACACACACACACACACAATGTCCTCAAGCAGCATTCTGAGCAAACAGGAATAATTTTGCTTCAAAGTGATTCCGCCATTTGAAACCAAAGACTTAGACGGCGGCTTCGCTCCAGTTTTTATGTGGCCTACTTTGCATTGTGTGTGTATGTGTGTGCTCATGATTTAAGCACAAAAATCACTACGAATTCTTTCATATTAGTTTAACGAAACAAAAATCTTTACATTTAGGACAAGTACTCCATTTTGCTTTGGGTTGGATAGATGCTTGTAATTTCTCATCAGGCCCTCCTTACACAGTAAGAACAAGACTCACTTTTTATAAAGGGTCATCTCACTTTTGTTAAGGGATCAGTTATAGAAAATTTCCTCCAAGAATTAAAAGTTAATTATAATTAGTGAAATTCTGACACATGCTATAACATGGATGAACCTTGGAAACATTATGCTAAGTCAAAGAACCCAGACGCAGAAGGACAACTATTGCTTGATTCTAGCAAATTCATAGGCAGAAAGTAGACTGGAGGTTGCCAGGGGCTGGGGAAACGGGCATGGGGAGTTATTGTTTAACGGGCACAGAGTTTCTTTTTGGGATGAAATGGATAGTGGTGATGGTTGTACAACATTGTGTATGTGTTTACTGCCACTGAACTGTACATTTACACATGGTAAACTTTACGTTATGTACAATTAACAACAGTGGGAAAACATTTAAGTCAAAACAGAAACAGACTCACAGACATGGGTTACTGAAGGAGAAAGCGGGGTAGGAGGAGCTGTCAGGGAGGGATAAATGAGGAGTTTGGGATTAACATAATGCATACTACTATATACAAAAAAAACAACACAGTCTGCCGTACAGCACAGGAGACTACAGTCAATATCTTATAATGAAAAATAATCTGGAACAAAAATATATCTAAATCACTTTGTTGTATACCTGAAACAATACTGTAAATCAATTATATTTCAATAAGTCAATTATCATAATTAAAAGACCACTTTATGAAGACCAGGAATCAGGCAATATATTTTAGATGCTATAACAAACATAATAAAAAGTTCTTGCTACTCAGGTTCATCAGTGAGGACTCTGGTTGTGCTCTGGGGCATAATTCGCAAGTGAAATGCACCAGAGGGATAAGGCGGGTTTGCACCACTCTAAACGCTCCTGTGTTAATTCATTTACTTTAAGGAGCGCTTCCTCTGGCTCCTCAGTGCAATCACATCCACTCCGTCTGCCCCCTCCATCCTCTTGCTGTGGATTAGGAAACCAAATAATTAAGCTTATTTAATTAATTAATTTATTGGCTGGGCTGCGAGGCTTGTGGGATCTTAGGTTCTCAACCAGGCACTGAAGTGGGCCCTCAGCAGTGAAAGTGTGGAGTCCTAACCACTGGACTGCCAGGAAATGCTCTCATTAAGCTTATTTTAAACATGTAGAGTAAATAGGCTCACAGTGAGAGGGGCGTCTCTTTGGATCAAGACACAGGATTTACTGTTTGGCGTTTGAAATATCTATTTTGGCTGCTCAAAGGACTCACTTATTTCCTAGTTACATTTTTGAGAGCTGAGGCTGGAGAAGATGAGCCTTCTAGTCATCTTTAGATTTCAGCTTGTTGAACTAGAGCCATTTACTGAGGATGAAGCGGAGGTCAGCCCGGTTGGTTGTCCATGAGCACATGGCTGACTATGAGCATGAGAGCGAGCTGAGACCAGTGCTCTGTCCATTAAATCAGTCTAACTTCCCTCGAACCAAAACTCTGAAAATAATTTCATTCTGCTGTTGCAGCTCTAGCAGGCCTGTGAACTCCAACTGCACGGAAGCATATCCTAAAAATTGCAAGATATACCCTTTTTAAATTGCAAAATTTAAATAATTTTCAGAAATACCTTAACATAGATTTTGCTGTTGTTTAGTCGCTAAGTTGGGTCTGACTCTGCCACCCTATGGACTGTAGCCCGCCAGGCTCCTCTGTCCTTCACCATCTCCTAGAGCTTGCTCAAATTCATGTCTGTTGAGTCTGGATGCTATCTAACCATCTCATCCTCTGCTGCCCGCTTCTCCTTTTGCCTTCAATTTTTCCTAGAATCAGGGTCTTTTCCAAAGAGTTAGTTCTTCACATCAGGTGGCCAAAATATTGGAGCTTCAGTTTCAGCATAGATTAGCAAGAACAATACCATGATATTTTAATGTACCAGAAATTAGTGGCCTTTCCAAATAATACTAAGTATATTAACAATAATCATCATTATTCCCATTTGAGAGCTTACTATATGCCTATCTCTGTGCTAGCATTTTGCATGGATAGTCTTCTTTTGCAACAGTCCTATTATTCCCATTTTAAGGTGAAAACCTGAAACTTAGAAAAGTTTAGTAACTTATCCAAGATCACAAAGGGAGATGGCAGAGTCAGGATTTAGATTCAGTTCTAGCAGATTTTAGGTTTTCTTCATTTTCATTATTTCATCACAGGGGACGGGGTGGGTGGGGCAATTTGTGTTGCCTTTCAATGTCTATTATTATTCTCTTTATAACAAAGGAAAAAAATGCCTTTTGGACAGTGGGCCCATGTTGATTGCTTATTAGGATATACAGAGCTTTAATAAAAAGTGATGTCACTTTTAGAGTTTCAGACAGATTTTATTAACCCAGGGTGCACCTCTTTTTTTAAAAAAATCTTTTGGCCATGCTGCATGGCATGTGGGATCTTAGTTCCCCAATCAGGGATTGAACCCATGCTCCCTGCATTGGAAGCACAGAGTTTTAACCACTGGACCGCTAGGGAAGTCCCTAGAAAAATATTACTTATATATTTTTTTCTTTCCTTTATTAAAAAATTTTTTTTATTGGAGTATAGTTGCTTTACAGAGTTGTGCTAATTTCTGCTGTACAGCAAAGTGAAGCAGTTATATGTATAATATATCACCTCTTTTGAAAAAAATCCTACTTTTAAATTGCTCTTCCTAACCAGATTTCTTAGGTGATAGCTTTTAATTGCTCAAATTATTATATTATTATCTGCCCCTTTGAACCTGTTTATGGGGGCTTACTATCCTTAGTATAAATCTCACTGATGACCAGTTAATTGTGTGTTTCTCATAAAGGATCTTTATGATGTTTTACTCTGTCCTGTCTTTGAAGTGGGGATTCTATTCTAGTGAATTTTCTTGCCAAAACTAGTACCTAGAATATTCCAGGTAATTTTGAATATTAAGTAAATTTACACAATTGTCAGTAACTTTCTTTACCTTCTTTCTTTCCAACTAGGACCTCGAACTTCAGAGCCAGTTCCAACTTTAGAACAGGAGTTGACAAGAAGGGGTTCAAGAGCATCAGCTGGTCTTTTACTTATCATAAGTGGACTAGCCCTGAATCTCTGGTTTTACAGGAGACAATTTCTCATCCTCAAAAAGCTACCTATATCTGTGCTAGAGGAAAAATGGATAATTGCACAGTTTGCTTTAGACATGTCCCAAGCAATTGCTCAGGAAGTGATCTTAATCATTCCCACTTCCCCTCTGTACCACTGCTCTGGTTTTGTCTACACTATGCGGTGGCTGGATGCAGGAGAGACAAGCTCTGCCCTTCACATGTGTCCATGTCAATTTCATCCTCATCAGTGACTGAGATGTAGAAAACTGAATAGTGAAAGTAATGTGTTTTCAGAAATTTTCATTAACAAGTATGTATGAGAATTCCCCTTATTTGGCCCAGTAAGGGGCACCCAATAAATGTGTTTTTCCAATTGCTTCTAAATGTAATGGGTACAGTCTTGGCACTGCCAATACTTAGCTGCAGGGTCTGGGGCTTGACCAGCTTGCATCTATCGAGAGTTTATGCTATGCCAGGTCTATGGAAAGCACTTTACAGGCATCGAATGCAGCAAAGCACTTTGGGCTTCCCTGATAGCTCAGCTGGTAAAGAATCCACCTGCAATGCAGGAGATACCGGTTTGATTCCTGAGTTGGGAAGACCTGCTGGAGAAGGGATAGGTTACCCACTCCAGTATTCTTGGGCTTCCCTTGGGGCTCAGCTGGTAAAAAATTTGCCTGCAATGTGCGAGACTGGGTTCGATCCCTGGGTTGGGAAGATTCCCTGGAGAAGGGAAAGGCTACCCACTTCAGTATTCTGGCCTGGAGATTCGGTTAAAGCATCTGCCTGCAATGTGGGAGACCTGGGTTCGATCCCTGGGTCAGGAAGATTCCCTGGAGAAGGAAATGGCAACCCACTCCAGTATTCTTGCCTGGAGAATCCCATGGACGGAGGAGCTTGGTGGGCTACAGTCCATGGGTTGCAAAGAGTCAGACACGACTGAGCGACTTCACTTTCACTTTCACTTTCCTGGAGAAGGGAAAGGCTACCCACTTCAGTATTCTGGCCTGGAGATTCCATGGACTGGTCGTAAAGAGTTGGATATGACTGAGTGACTTTCTTTTCTTATTTTTACAGGCATTACTTCCTTTTGTCCTCACAACATTCTACGAGGTACACAATAGCTCTCATCTCATTTTAAGAAGAAGAAACTGAAGGTTACAGAAATTAAATAATTGTTCAAGATCAAAGGTAGTAGGTGCCAGAACTAAGATTTGGATTCAGTTGGAGAAATCACTTGGTTCTCTGCATCTCCATTTCCTCACCAGTAAGAACGATTGTGTAGAACTTGGTAATTCATTCAGCCAATACTTACTAATGGCCTCTTAAGTGTCAAGGGCAATGCTGACTGCTAGAAGTAGAAAACTCACCAAAACACTTCACCCTTTCAGAATCCACAGTCAGTTAAGACTTTTGAGTTATTTTCCAGTTCAAAACTCTGTGTGATTTCTACTTCATCAAAAATCCTGTGCTATTTGGAGCAATCTAAAGCAGAGACATTACTTTGTCGACTAAGGTCCGTCTAGTCAAGGCTATGGCTTTTCCTGTGGTCATGTATGGATGTGAGAGTTGGACTGTGAAGAAAGCTGAGCACCGAAGAATTGATGCTTTTGAACTGTGGTGTTGGAGAAGACTCTTGAGAGTCCCTTGGACTGCAAGGAGATCCAACCAGTCCATTCTAAAGGAGGTCAACCCCGGGATTTCTTTGGAAGGAATGATGCTAAAGCTGAAACTCCAGTATTTTGGCCACCTCAGGCGAAGAGTTGACTCATTGGAAAAGACTTTGATGTTGGGAGGGATTGGGGGCAGGAGAAGAAGGGGACGACCGAGGATGAGATGGCTGGATGGCATCACTGACTTGATGGACGCAAGTCTGAGTGAACTCCGGGAGTTGGTGATGGACAGGGAGGCCTGGCGTGCTGCGATTCATGGGGTTGCAAAGAGTCAGACATGACTGAGCGACCGAACTGAAACTGAAGCATTCACCAATAGATGAATGGAGAAACAAAATGTTATATAGACATACAACGGAATGTTATTCAATCTTAAGAAGAAGAAAATTCTGACATGTGCTATGAGAAGGATGAACCCTGAAGATACTGTGCTCAGTGAAAAAAAGCAGTCACAAAAGGACAAGTATTGTATGATTCCACTCATGTGAAGTATAGAGGAGTCAAATTTATAGCAGCAGAGAGTAGAATGATGGTTACCAGCAGCCGAAGGAAGGGGAGGAGCAGGGGTTACTGTAACAGGGACAAAGTTTCAGTTCCACAAGATGAAAAGAATTCTAGAGACTGGTTGCCCAATGCTGTGAATGTACTTAATGTCACTACAATGTACCTTTAAAAATGGTTAAGACAGTAAATTTTGTGCTATGTGTATTCTACAATTTTTAAAAACAAAACAAAACAAAAACTGCTTGAGGGAAGAGGGTATGAAGAGTTATTGCTTCGTGGGTGCACAGTTTCAATTTGGGGTGGTAGAAAAGTTCCAAAGTTCTCAAGATGGATGGTGGTGATGGTTATACAGTTCAATGTACAACAGTGTCAGTGTGCTTGATGTCACTGAATCATTCACTTAAAATGGCTAAAATAATACATGTCATGTATATCTTGGGCTTCCCTAGTGGCTCAGCAGTAAAGAATCTGCCTGCAATGGGAGAAACCTGGCTTTGATAACTCAATGGGGAAGATCCCCTGGAGGAGGAAATGGCAACCCACTCCAGTATTCTTGCCTGGGAAATCCCACAGACAGGGCTACAGTCCATGGGGTCTCAAAGAGTCGGACATTCTCAAGATGGATAGTGGTCATGGTTATGTAGTTCAGTGTATGACAATGTCAGTGTGCCTAATGCCACTGAACTGTTTACTTGAAATGGTTAAAATTAATACATGTCATGTATATTTGACCAGGTTTAAAAAGATAAAACATTCCATGTGAACTGCTATAGAGAACAAAGCTATCAGCCTTAAGTGGCAGAGTAGCCTTGGTGCTCAGAGGAGAAACTGAAAACATAAGTGATCAGAAAATAGTTAACTACTGAACTATGTAGGCTGGCAAACCTTGCATCAGCTCAAGCTGCCTCTTTTTCTAGGTGTTACAGAGCAGGGTTGCTTTGACATCAACTTGTTTCAGGCTTATCAAATGACCTAGGTTGATTCTTTGATGTTTAATTTCACAAGGTGCAAGCAACATTTTTCTTTGGAAGAAACTTTCAGCCATGGGAAACTACTCCCAACTGAAGGTTGGTTTGTTTAGAACACAATTTCCTGAATTCTATAATTTTCTACCCACTCAGTATAACCGCATATTCAAGATGGCATACACCCAAAAGGCAGCATAATTCTACCCCCAAATGAACACAACCTGTTCTAGCAAATCTTCAATAGAGTTCTGCCCACAGGCAGTCTTTGAAACATATTAGCAGTTCTTTAGCAGATGAGTAATAATAGCTACTCAATCACCTGAGTTAACTGAAGTTTTTGAAATACCTTTTCATTAGAAATCAAAATGTTGCCTTAAAAGAAAAGCTGGAAGAATGGGAAGGGACTTTTTAGTTGCAGGTATTTCCCTAAGAGCGTGATCTCACAAAAGTAATGAATGTCCTCAGTTATGTCTGTAAGTAAGTCTATCCTTTCCTTTTGGTACATTGTCTAACTCAGAATATGCATGTGTAGATGGAAAATATTCTAATTTTAATGGCATAAACACACAAATATTTACCCCTTAAATCTCCTTGGTGTAACAGAAGTTTCAATCCTCAAGGAAATCAACCCTGAATATTTACTGGAAGGACTGATGCTGAAGCTCCAGTACTTTGGCAGCTGATGCAAAGAGCTGACACATTAGAAAAGACCCTGATGCTGGGAAAGGTTGAGGGCAAGAGGAGAAGGGGACAACAGAGGATGAGATGGTTGGATGGCATCACTGACTCAATGGACATGAATTTGAGCAAACTCCAGGAGCCAGTGAAGGACAGAGAAGCCTGGCGTGCTGCAGTCCATGGGGTCACAAAGAGTCGGACATGACTTAGTGACTGAATAACAACAAGATAGCAAGGGTTATCACTTGTATAAGAGTATTTGACCCAAACTGTGAAAATCTTTTCAGTGACAGAAAGTTTTGAAAAATCCACAACTATTTGCTTTTTCAAATAATCATATTTGTTGGTCCAAGATTTGGGTAAAAAAAAATCTACTTGTTAGTTTTCAGAAACACACTCTCAAATTGTTAAGACAGCTTGAAATTCTTTTGAACCATTTTTTTTTTCTTACAGGACGGAAGTAAAAAGTGCTTTAGGGATGGAAAATCATGTTTTTTGACAACAAGTATGGTGTTCTGTAATCTTCTGAACAAAGGGGACGGGGGAGAGGTGAGACCTATTTGCAACAAGTCATAACACTCAAGAGGTAAGTACAGTTAGTTCTGCTTTAACATTTGCTTTGAAAGCAGGAATTTGTTCCCACATGATTAATATACTAGGGAGTAACTTGAACTTAATTCAAAGTTCTGAATTTTGCTTAGGCAGGATTGCATTCACAATAAAACAAACAAAAAACCAGGTGAACACAGAAAAGCATAGCCACTTCCAGAGAGCATCAGAGGAATACAAACACACACACACATACAGCTCAAACACCTACCAGCTACCTCAGTCCACCTGCATACCTCATTAAAGCCATACCCATCCACACCAGGAGTGTCAATTTTGCATTGATGTCAGGAACTGTGGTGTTGGAGAAGACTCTTGAGAGTCTCTTGGACTGCAAGGAGATCCAACCAGTCCATTCTAAAGGAGATCAGCCCTGGGTATTCTTTGGACGTTCAGTTCAGTTCAGTCACTCAGTCGTGTCCGACTCTTTGCGACCCCATGAATCGCAGCACGCCAGGCCTCCCTGTCCATCACCAACTCCCGGAGTTCACTCAGACTCACATCCATCGAGTCTATGATGCCATCCAGCCATCTCATCCTCGGTCGTCCCCTTCTCCTCCTGCCCCCAATCCCTCCCAGCATCAGAGTCTTTTTCAATGAGTCAACTCTTTGCATGAGGTGGCCAAAGTACTGGAGTTTC
>SJYT01072891.1:401032-503872 GCA_006410635.1 Cephalophus harveyi | reverse complement strand
CTCATTGGAAAAGACTCTGATGCTGGGAGGGATTGGGGGCAGGAGGAGAAGGGGACGACAGAGGATAAGATGGCTGGATGGCATCACGAACTCGATGGACGTGAGTCTGAGTGAACTCCGGGAGTTGGTGATGGACAGGGAGGCCCGGCGTGCTGCGATTCATGGGGTCGCAAAGAGTTGGACACAACTGAGCAACTGAACTGAACCCTACTTTATAACTCAGACTACAACCCTGCACACAACTTCTTCTCTTTAATTTTTCTCTCCTTCTTCTTGGCCTAGTCTATATTTCCCCCCTCTGTTCTTTCTCCTCTTTATTGTTCTTCTTCTCACTCTGCCCCCGCTTCCCTTTGCTCTCTTCCTCCTACAGGGGGTGGCAGCTGTGGGTATCAGGTGGCTCCCACAAGAAATTTCATGGTTTTTTTTTTTAAGTTGCAGTATCATATTTACTATAGTAAGTATTCAGTTCTTAACCATTTAACACATATAAAACTGCCTCCATTTCTTTCTTTTTCAATGTGTCACTGGTGTTTTGAGTGTTGCACTTGGAATCTATTTTCCCCCGTTTTCCCCTCATATGATTTTTCAAGTTCAGTGATTTTTAAAAGCACATATGTCAAATTATAGCAAAATTGATGGTAGGCACTTGAAATTCATATTACTCTTTTTATATAGCAACTGTACTCTCTTTCTTGGGTCTTAGACATGTGATATGGAAGCTAAAAACTATAATATATTTAACTCTATTAAACAGCTATAATCTATTCTGAGATCATGAACTTTTTTTGGTTTTTGATCATGAACTCTTGAAACCTGGTAAGAATATCCTACAAAGCTGAACTCAGGGCCTCCAATACCCTGGAANCTCTCTTTCTTGGGTCTTAGACATGTGATATGGAAGCTAAAAACTATAATATATTTAACTCTATTAAACAGCTATAATCTATTCTGAGATCATGAACTTTTTTTGGTTTTTGATCATGAACTCTTGAAACCTGGTAAGAATATCCTACAAAGCTGAACTCAGGGCCTCCAATACCCTGGAAATCCTTAGACTGACCTGAAGTATTCTAGACCCAAGCTTCAAGAAGCAAGCTACAAAAAAATCTAAAAAGAAAAAAAAAAGGAAGCAAGTCATAAGTCAGGAATGTCAGGCACTCAAGGGTGACTATTAACCTGAGGTTTAGCATTTCTCAAGGAGACAATGAGAGCATCACTAAATCCATAATTATTACCATTATACCAACTTATGTTCATTATGCTATTGTATAAAGTTCCTAGTAATTTGAAAGTGTAAAGGTTAATGATATAAATAGACCACTATTTATCAATGGCAAATTTATTTTCTCCATGTTCACTTCTGGAAAGATGAAAGCTGACTTCTACAAGGCTTCCCTTGTGGCTCAGCTGGTAAAGAATCCACCTGCAATGCAGGAGACCTGGGTTCGATCCCTGGGTTGGGAAGATCCTCTGGAGAAGAGAAAGGCTACCCACTCCAGGATTCTGGCCTGGAGAATTCCATGGACTATATAGTCCATGGGGTCACAAAGAGTTGGACACAACTGAGCAACTTTCACTTTCTTATGGAAACCATCCATAATGATGTCACCTGATTTAGAGTGTGCAAGTGTGCAAGGCCTAAGATTATTGCTGCTAAGTCACTTCAGTCGTGTCTGACTCTGTGCAACCCCATAGATGGCAGCCCACCAGGCTCCCCCGTCCCTGGGATTCTCCAGGCAAGAACACTGGAGTGGGTTGCCATTTCCTTCTCCAACGCATGAAAGTGAAAAGTGAAAGTTATGTCACTCAGTCGTGTCCGACCCTCAGCGACCCCATGGACTGCAGCCTACCAGGCTCCTCCGTCCATGGGATTTTCCAGGCAAGAGTACTGGAGTGGGGTGCCATTGCCTTATGTATGTATAAATGTATTAAAACAGTTTTAACCATTAGGTTTTGCATTGTTTACTTGTTCTTTAAGTGTTCACAGTTCTCATTGTGGCTTCTCAGAGTGACTACAGAAATGAGTTTAAAAGAAAGGCAGGGGTAGTAAAAAGGAAGGTATTCCATTTTCTTATAAACTTTATCAGTGTGGCAATAAATTTAAAGCTTCTGAGCATGATCATTCTGTTCAGGGTATGCTGGCATTAGTCCATTATTCTCATTGATTCCAGTCTACTCAAAATGTTTCCAGAAGACAAGCAAAGAAGCACAATTCCTGCCTTTGAACTATGCTAGACCCAGCAGCTCTCTTCTTAAACTGAAATACTGATAGTACCACCTGTGTTCAAAAATTCCAAAGAGCCCTATTGACAGGTCATATGGATAGGAAAAACTACAGAAACAAAAGAGGGGAGGGAGTTAGGAAAAATGGGAGAGAGAGGAGGCAGAGGTGATGGAAATGTGTAAGAGGGGAGATGGGAAGAAGGGAAGGTACATCTTAGTCTGTTTAAGTCCTAAATGAAGAATTCCATTTAAAACATTCTATAGGGTTATTTAGTAGAGAGAGTTAACTATAAACTCGGCAGTAAGCATCATCAAGATCTTTCCTGCTTTCTTCTTTATGTATTTTTTATTTTTATTTTTACTTTTAGTGGTGGGATCCCGGGTGTAGGTTTTTATAATGAGAATATTGCAGTTACATATTGGGTTGACCAAAAAGTTCATTTGGATTTTTCCACAACATCTTATGAAAAAACTTGAATGAACTTTTTGGCCAATCCAATATAATACGTGGTAGACACTGGCAGTTGTTCACAAAAATGTTTCCTTTCTTCTTTGGGCACACAGACTATATCTCCAAACTTATAGCTTGATGTGGAATGAGAGAAGAGGTGAGCCATTTCTACACTCATCTCAAAGACTCTCCTTCCCCTGCCCTCTATCAATTGGTGCATGGAATGGCACAGCGTCCACTAACCTGAACACACACATACATGACTGCAAAAGGAGAAACTTCTGTTGTGTTACATCACTAAACTGGGGGGCCGATTTGTTACTGTGGCTTTACTTACACTTATACACTATGCCTTCCAAATTTTTAAAACAGTGTTTCTCAGCCAAGGGAATTCTGTCCCTTGGGGGTTATATGGCAATGTCTAGAAACAGTTTTGGTTGTCGCGAGTGGGGATGGTGGTGGTTCTTCTGACATCTAGTGAGCGGAGGCCAGGTTTGATGCTAACATCCTACAATACACACGACTATCCCCCATAACCAAGAACCACTATCCCTGATAACCAAGCACTACCCAGTCCCGAGTGTCTACCATGCTGCTGCTGCAACACCCTGCTCCAGAGAGCTTAGGAAGACGACCAAACCTTTGAGCTCTCTGCTAGACTCTAAGGGGAGATTTGCAATAACAATGTAGTAGTAAATGAGGCCTTTGGAGTGAAACCTAACATTCCAGTTCCTGTTTCACCACCAACCATTTACAAACCTTGGGAAAGTTCCTTTACTCTCTGTACATGCAATATTCTTGTGCTAAAAATAAGATAATTATAATAGTACCCACACAGTGGGGCTGTGGGTGAGGCTGTAACTGCTTAATTCAGTGCCTGAAATCTGGTAAGCATCCAAATACAAGCTGCTGTTAATGTTATGTTTTAATGTTTTTGTTGCTATTAAGGTATATATCTAGAAAATTTAGAAGTAGTAGCCACGTAGTATGTTTACAGCTATTCAGATTCATTGAGGTGGTGGGTGTGGTCACCAAGTTTATGGTTTCTATCTACCATGCTCCCAGGAGAACCTGACCAATATAATTATTTTGAATAATTTTCCTAGGTTTTGACTCAAAATCTGGTTAGAACCATTTGGAGGGAATAAACTGACATCATTTATTAAGTATACATGAATTCTTGTGAACAGTCAACACAACCTTTGCGCAGCAACCCTACACACCTCCACTCACTTTGCTTTTACTAAATGCTGCCCACGTTGAGCTAGTTTTGATGTTCACTAGCAGTTAATCCAGAGAAGGCAATGGCACCCCACTCCAGTACTTTTGCCTGGAAAATCCCATGGACGGAGAAGCCTGGAAGGCTGGAGTCCATGGGGTCGCTGAGTAGGACACAACTGAGCACCTTCACCTTCACCTTCACTTTTCACTTTCACACATTGGAGAAGGAAACGGCAACCCACTCCAGTGTTCTTGCTGGAGAATCCCAGGGACGGGGGAGCCTGGTGGGCTGCTGTCTATGGGGTCAAGCAGAGTTGGACATGACTGAAGCGATTTAGCAGCAGCAGCAGTTAATCAGAAGGTATGAACAGAATGGACTTTTAAAAGACATGAAAGGCCAGCCCATTCCTCCCCATTAGGCTGCGACCAGTAGAGGAGATGAATACTCAAAATCACTATGTTCTTACCTTCTAAGTTTCTGTCATTGTTAAGGTGGCAAGAGGTGAGAGTGGGGTAGAGCAAGGAAGGAGGGGGCATAAGAGCAAGAAAGAGGCATGGAAATAGATAGTCAAAGTGAAGTTTGGGGGGCTCACATACAGTGGTTAGATGTGCTATTTGACGAACAACTCCTATTGGCTTGGCCAAAAAGTTCATTCAGGTTTCCTATGTTACAGGAAAACCTAGACAAACTTTTTGGCCAATCCAATACATAAGCCTGAAACTACTTAGCAGGTTTGCTTCAAAATTACCATAGACATCAAATGGTTTTAGCAAAGATCTCATTCACCCAATATGAGAAAAGCCCCTGGAAGGAAAAATAAAGAGACACATTCAAATAAAAGTGCTCAAATGCCATGTAAAAGAAAAAGTACATTAAAATGTGCCAAGTACTACAGTGTAAGCACTTTATTAAATCCACCCACGTAACAAGCCTTCGTTAAAAACAATCCCTGCCAAGTCCTACACTCTAGCATTGAACACATAATTCCCTCAGTATTCAAGAAATGTTAGTCTGAAGGAACCTCATAAAAAGTGTCAGTTTAATAAATGTTATTAAACTGGAGGGAAAGTATTGAGTGAGGACATGTGCAAATAAAAAGACAATAAAAGCAAAGACATCTCATCAGCCTCCTTCCCTGGTTCAAAACTTTTCTCTTCTTGTCAAGTATCCTAAGCAGCTGTGGCTGGTCCAGGGAACACCCATGTCAAGCTCTCCCTTCATAGCCAAGGGAGAGGGGTGGCAGAGCTATGAACTGACCTTCCCACACCGAACCATCTTCTCTCTCCAGCTGAATCAAACCAGGCTTCAAGAGAAGACACCTCCAAGTTCGATAGTGTTGTCTCTGAGAGGTGGCACAGGACAAAAACCCACTCAGGTTCCATGTTATCCAAGTCTTAGTCACCTAACCAGCCTAAAAGCTAAGTCTTTAGGCAGGGTCCGTAGTTAAGCACAGCACAGACTTCCTGGGCCTGATCACTGGGTTCCTTCATTCACTCTGCACAGATCTGGGAGAGGCTCACTTCCCAAGTGTAAGACAATTCGCTTTCCAGCTAATGGATACCTCTGGTGCTAAGGGCAGCCTCTTCCCTAAACTATGGCAACAGGCAGAATTGTGTTCAATGTGTTTTATGTCACTAAGTGGGTGAAAAGCATCTCTCTTCTCGTCCACCTTATCCTAACATTGTCTGTACTGCTGCTGCTAAGTCGCTTCAGTCGTGTCCAACTCTGTGTGACCCCATAGACGGCAGCCCACCAGGCTCCTCTGTCCCTGGGATTCTCCAGGCAAGAATACTGGAGTGGGTTGCCATTTCCTTCTCCAATGAATGCATGCATGCATGCAAAGTCGCTTCAGTTGTGTCCAACTCTGTGTGACCCATGGACAGCAGCCCACCAGGCTCCCCTGTCCAAGAGATTCTCTAGGCAAGACTACTGGAGTGGGTTGCCATTTCCTTCTCCAACTATCTGTACTATCACACGATAAACAAAGAATTCATGCTGATCAAGAAATACAAGAGCTGGAGGTTGGAGATCAACAGCCTAATCCTTATGCAGCTACAGCTTTTGGACAATGCTGAATGCTTTTAACAAGGATTGCTTAAAGTTTTGGTTCTTTAAATTTTATGCAGCAAGGCTATAATAATAACTTCTTAGCTTTTTAGCACACTGTTGGATAAAGGTGCTTGAAAAGGATTTTAACTTTCTAGAATATGATAGAAAAAAAAAACTCACATGTTACTTTTAATATTTTACCTACTTTCCCCTCACTAAATCCACATGTCCTCAACATCCCCAAATATGATTTAATTTAGCATTTCTTATATTTCAAAGATCCTATTTTGTAGTAGGGATATAATTTCTAATTACACAGTATTAGATAATGTTATGAACTATTTAAAACCCTTCATAAAAGGTTAAAACAGGCTATGAACTATATCCAGGGCCAAGTCTCATGAGGCTGTCAAAGGCTCTTTTATAGATCATTTAGAAAGATTAAAGAAACCCACTCTGCCCATGAGAATCTCTGGTCAGTCAATCTAAGATCCTATTAAACATGAAAGAAACCCTTATTTCCTACTTTCCAGCTATGAATTTCTCTCTCTCCACAAATTGTATCACTGGCGATTTTACTTTTAACTTTTAAAACTAGCTTTCATACTTATTATCTCATTTTATCTGTGAATGCTAGTAGGAGCCATATATAGAAATGGAAATAACAGCTCTCTTGTTTCTCTCAGTATGGTCGATAGTCAAGACCTCACCTCTCTCTAAAATGTCAAGTGTACAAAAGCAAATGACTAGGATGTCAGGCAAAGGAGCAGAGGAGGGAGCTGCGTGGGGAGGCAATGGAGGGGACAGAGAAAGGGCCTGCGATGAAGACCAGAAGCAACAAGAACAATAGCATTTCCCAGTTAAATCTCATTTTAAAATTTCTAAATGGCATGGGAAAGAAAACAAAATCCAATATATCTGGGGAAGATTTTAATACAATGTCGTTATGTATAAAAGACGCACATCCTTCTTTGCATTATCACCAACAGCTGAGAATCCTATTGCCCAGATAATGTGTGAGCAGGATCTCATCTCAGAAATAAGCTACTCAGATACTATGTAGTACCGTATTGAGCTACCAAGGCATACTGTGTTAACATCTTTTAAATCAGTGTATATATCAATGGCCTTTCACAAAAATGTTTGTTTATAAATTCTAAGGACAGAATATAAACCTGAGTGGTGAGGATATGTATGGATAAGATACACTACAGATAAAATGTTACAAAAGAAATGAATACAACCAAGAATGACTACTGAAGGCCATTCATTAGCGGGAACGCAACAGAGCAGAGTGCACAGTCTGAACCCTGGAAAAGGAAATGGCAACCCACTCCAGTACTCTTGCCTGGAGAATTCCATGGAGAGGGGAGCCTGGCAGGCTGTAAGTCCACGGGGTTGCAAAGAGTTGGACATGACTGAGAGATTATCACTCAGTCACTCAGACAGTTTGAAACTATGCTACTGTGTAAGTGAAAAACAACTTTCCAGTTATCTCTATAAACAATTAGGTGGTTTTTCTTCAGAAATAATTCTTGCTTAGAAAGTCAACTAACAAACTCTCTTTGTGTGGTAAGAACTTATGATGGTAGGTTGTTACTAAGTAGCCTTTTCCCCATTTAACTCTGCACTTGAAAAATCAAAGATACTAAAGAAATCAGCTACAGAATTTTTAAAACAGATTGGAAATGGATTAAGGAAAACAGATTTTTAAAGGAGTTGACATCTTGTGTTTTAAAAGAATACTCATAACAGTCCTTATTGGGTAAAGTTGCTGCAAGGTGGAAAATAATTGGTTATACCCCATAAAGGAGGGGTGCATGCTCAGTTGTGTCTGACTCTTTGTGACCCCACGGACTGTATCCTGCCAGACTCCTCTGTCCATGGAATTTTCCAGGCAAGAATACTGGAGTGGGTTGCCCTTTCCTACTCCAAAGGATCTTCCTGACCCCGGGATTGAACTCATGTCTCGAGTCTCTTGCATTGATTGGCAGGTGGAGTTTTACCACTGATGCCACCTGGGAAGCGTCCATAAAGCAAAGAACTACATAAAACGAGTCTAAGCATTCTGTGAAAATTGTGATCTTGAGAAACAGAGGTGGGCACATTCAAAAGTGTGTGAAGAGGAGGCTGCAGTGACCAATCGTGATCTGAAGAGAGTCTGCACTTTTCTAGGTGGGGAGGGGAAGTGACTCAAAGCATTCCAGAGACTTACTGAACAAAGCGGCATCTTCTTCCTGCCCAGGTGCTTCCCTCTCTACTGGGGACGTTTTCTTCCAACCACCCTCCTTCCCAACACCCTTCTTCATTTTTCTTCTCCCTAATTATATGTCACCTTAGATTTTCCCTGGGTTCTTTATAAATAATCCAATTGCCTTCAAAATAATAATGTTGGAATCACCCACTTAAAAATTACTCTTTCCTAATGAAATTTCTACTATAGTATATGACTAAATTTATTTATTTTTGTAAAAGACTTCAGATAAGACAGAAGATAGCTATAAATGGTGCTCAGTCTCAGCCAGCAAATTCAGAAGAGGCCTGAGATAAGTATTTCCACTTATTAATTGCTTACCACGTGCCAGGCACTGTTGTATAAGCTTTTCATATATTATCTAATTATCATACACCAACCCTATTAGGCAGGTATCATTTATTAGTCTCATTTCATAGTCGACGAAATGAAAGCACAGATTTACAAGCAAATACGGGGCTTGGCAAACCATGGTTCTTGGGTCAAAAACGGCCCTAAAGTTTTCCTTGAACTTCCACACCCATTCACTGACGGAGACTCTGGGGCTGCTCTTGGGCTCTAGTGGCAGAAGTGAGCAGTTAGGATTGACAGCTTAGGGCCCAGAAAGCCAAAAAGAGTTACCATCTGGTCCTTTATAGCAAAAGTCCACCAACCCATAGTGCAAAACATTGGCTAATTCCTTGATAAGGGGAAAAAAATAAAGCAAGAATATTTGTACAGTTTAGAATAAAACTTCTGCTGAAACTGTTAGAAAATAAAAAAATTTTAAAGGTATTTTATTGAAGCAAAAAATCCTGTTTTAACCTATTTTCTTTCATAGATCTCTTATTGTATTTCTTCTCACCTGAAGTTTGTTAACTGGCCTCAGAAAAAAACAAGTGTTCCTAGAATTCCAGCTCAGACACTAAAGGTTTCTCTGTAGGTACGGTGAGTTTCGATGAAGTGGTAAAGTTTCCAAGTAAGAAACAAAGAAAAAAAGGCCAAAGAAAGCTTTGACAAGCATAAATTTCCTGAGAGGGTTCACAAATTTTGGCAGTTTCACAGGTATTTCTTCTCAAGTACAAATGACATCATTGTTGAAATTCAAGAAACAATTGGCCTGGTTTACTCTACATTTGGTATCACATATTGTTTTGGTTGAGCATCAATTGATTTTTTTCTATTTTTACTGGGAAGTTATGTCATAACTATTTTTAGAAGACTGTCTGGTTTGATCATTTGTGGAACTGAAAACACAATTGTGTCCTAGAATTTTTTTTCCCCTAAAGCTATAGAGTGTATGTGTTTGGTGGAGAATGTCCTCATCAGCAAATATTCCACCAGTTTATTCTGAAACACATTTTAGATTAAAAATCTGAAACAGGAAATGAGCACTAACACAAGAAAGAACCTGGGATAGTACCAGGCAGTGTAGGGAGTATAGTTTCATAATGTATCAATTTGAAAGATAATATTTTAAATCATTAAGAACGAATTAGCATCTGAACTGTTCTGATAATTACCATTTTATCCTTAAAAACCTAGTTATAATCAAAGTCAAATTAATAACTGGATAAGCATAAAATAAAAATTAAAAAATAAATAATACAGCGCAACAACAACCATAACAAATTAATAACTGAATTTCCAGAGTCTTGGATCTGGTACCTGAGCTAAGTTCAGTTTGCAGAGAGTCAAATAATTTACGCGAATTTGTTTAGTATAAAAGTAAAAGGTAAACACCTAAGACCAAGTCCAGGGTTCTTCTCTCCCTTTCACCACCTTCCCCTAAACAGCAACACAGAAAACAGCATCAAACAGTAATTCCCACGCTTGTTTGCGCAGAAGAATCACCTGGGGATCTTCCGCCCACCCCCAGGCCACACCCCAAACCAATTAAATCATCTCTGGAGGTGAGACATAGGCACTGGCAGCTTTGGAAGCTCCAGACACCAGGAGACAACTGTGATTAAGCTGAAGATGACCCAAGGGGCTCAGTCAACACACCCCTGACACCTGCAAGTCAGGAAGCTTGCATCCTGTCTGTCTGTCTGCCAGAGACTCACAGATCTTTGGGGCAAGAGTCACTAACACAACACACCAGTGTAGGCACTGATATCATCATGCTTACTCCCAAGACGTAATCAGTTCACGAATGCAAACATTGAGGATCTTAACCCAGTGATAATAGCCCTAGGGCTTCCTCTTAAGTGATGATCTGTTTAAACATTCACACCATCTCTGCCTTTTAGGAGACAGCGGGCTTCCTAAGCAGCCCTTTGTTTCAAGCCATTCCTTGCCCTTTATTTCGAGAGGATATTGATCCTGCAGGACAAACCCCCCCCCCCACAGTGCATCTTACCTCTACGATGCTCTTTAAATCTTGCACGTAAGTCCGTTCGGTCTCCAGAATTTCCTGCACAACTCTGTCCACATAGAGCAGCTTGGGGCTGGTGGCCGACTCGGCCCCCGTTTTGGTCGCCCCGTTGGCTTCCACTCGGCGCTGTGCCCGGGGCTGCCTCTCGCCGCCCTCGTCTGTGCTCTGCTGCCCGGCCGCACCGGCCGTCTGCAGCTCGCTGCTGGAAAACGGCCTGGCTGGCATCAGCTCCAGTTTTATGGCCCCTGCTTCCTTATCCTGAGGAAACAAGCCCAGGTGGCTGCTTGAAACTAAGGTCATTCTGCTGCCGAAGGAACCATGGCTGTCCCGGGAGGAAGCCGAGGACGACGTGGAGCCGAAGCTGACCGGGCGGTCACTGTCGGAGAGCTCCATGGCCCCGAGGTCCCCGGAGCAGGAGTGCCTGGCTGTGGTTCTGAGATATGGAGCTTGTGTTACAGCTGACCGCACTTCACGACGCAACTGGTGCGCATCTATACACGTGAAGAAAAATAAAGAAACGGACAAGATAAGCAAGATAGGCAAGTATTCAAAATTAGAGCAAACAGAAAGATTTGAAGGTGCTTAAAACCTAGCTCAAGGGACACGGTCAAAAGCAAAAAGCACGCTAGGTATAAACGGAAATGCAGATACCCATGGGACGTTGAATGGCAAAGGCGGAGTTTTTAAAGCGTCGCCTGGAATTGCGTCAGACTTTAAAGCCTTTGGGCTTCCCTGATGGCTCCCACGGTAAAGCGTCTGCCCGCAATGCGGGAGACCCGGGTTCGATTCCTGGGTCGGGAAAGTCCCTGGGGAAGGAAATGGCAATCCACTCCAGCGCTCTTGCCTGGAAAATCCCATGGACGGAGGAGCCTGATAGGCTACAGTCCATGGGGTCGCAGAGAGTCGGACACGACTGAGCGACTTCACTTCACTAAAAGCCTTTGGCCCTACCTTAGACCTACTTTTTTTTTTCAGTCTGCTTTTTACCAAGACGCCAATGCCATGCGCAAGCGCTTTAACGCTTGAAAAGCACTGCGCCTGGCCTCAAAGTATGAGCACCTGAGGATAGAGCGATTAGTCCAGATTTACTAAATCAAGGCTCAGCGCTCAGGGCACAAGGAACCTACAGCTTCAACAAGCACCAAGGGGATGCTTATGTATTTAAAAAACAAACAAGCAAAAAACCCCACATCCTATGTTTTATTAGATTAATAAAATATTTATTAATATTGAAATATTAGAGTATTTTGAGAACCACTGTTCTAGATTTTAAGTATTCTACTACAATTCCACAAAACTTTACCAACCTGGACACACCGCTACTTAATGATGCTGATAATTTTACACTTTACTTGTATATAGCATTAAAGAAAGTGTTCCGTGGACAATAATTCTCCAGTACTGGACAAGAAAACTCAAAATATTGAGACCCACATCCTCTTTAAAACGTAATCATCCTATCACAACATTTCTCTAAATCGCTTCTCGAAAGCTGGCTTTCCATCTGCTGTGTACGTGGGGTTACACTGTTACAGACATGTCCAACTACTACTTACCATGTGTCCAGTTAGATACCATGACAGTGAGATCATATGCAATTAAATAATAAACATCAGAACTGTTTCTAAAGAAATGTTAGTATTTAGAAAAGGGAATAAGAAGAGAAAATTTAAAGCCTGTAGCACTTAAATCTTGGGTTCAAAACAGGCCCGGTATGGAATTTAAACTTTCAGAAGCTATTCAGATAAAACACAAAGTTCCAATCTTCTTCATTTGTAAGGCAGGATCTGCACTTTATCCCCCTAGTAATATGATCCCAAGTTTATAGAAGCAAAATGCCTTGCAATAGTGTGACTGATAAAGAAATTTGCTTCATTTCAAAATCCCCCCAAATCCATGTTTATAGACCTTGTTAGAAAAATACTCAGGTATGGAAGGTTGTAATAAGACAAACACAATAACAAGAATATAGATCAATGACAGTCTTTTCAAAAGGAACGTGAATTTAGTTTGACTCAATAATAAAGATCATCAAACAGCTGGTACCAATATTTCTAGAATATAAAAGAACCCATCAAGTCTGTATCCTTTAACATTCAGACTTTTCTTGGTGGTTTAGAAAAGTGAAAGTGAAGTCACTCAGACGTGTCCAATTCTTTGCAACCCCATGGACTGTAGCCCACCAGGATCCTACGTCCTTTGGGATTTTCCAGGCAAGAGTACTGGAGTGGGTTGCCATTTCCTTCTCCAGGGGATCTTTCCGACCCAGGGATCAAACCCAGGTCTCCTGCATTGTAGGCAGACACTTTATCTTCTGAGCCACCAGGGAAGTCCTCTTGGTGGTTTATATTCATGGCAAATATTAGCGTTAAGAGTGTACTGCAAATAGTAAAACTATGATATAAAATAAAGGAACTAACTTGGATCAACAAGAAGGAATGGTAAGAAACATGTAGGAAATGAGTAAATTACCAGTATAACCACTACCACATGGTATATTTCCCACAATTTTTTTTTTTTCTTAAGTTTTTGCGATATTCTTTCTGCTTTCTCTGTAACAACTTTATGGCCTATAAAACTTGGATTGGTTATAGTAGTTAAAATGTACTTGTGTGAAAAATCCTGGTCCAACTTGAATGTTGGAAAATCCAAGAAACAGCCAGGCATTTAGGTGTGTTTGCAGCAAAGGATGCTTACTTGTGTTTTGGACTGGTGTTAAGAAAGTCCTGGGCAGGGCTTTCCTGGGGGGTCAGTGCTTAAGAATCCACCTGCCAATGCAGGGGACACAGGTTTGATTCCTAGTCTGGGAAGATCCCACATGCCGCTGGGCAGCTAAGCCCACGAGCCACAGCTGCTGAAGCCTGCACACTCTAGAGCCTGTGCTCAAGAGAAGTCACTGCAATGAGAAGCCCAAGCATGGCGACTAGAGAGTAGTCCCAGTTCTCTGCAACTAGCAAAAACCCTGGCACAGCAACAAACACCCAGCACAGCCATAAATAAATAAACAAACAAACAACTTTTTTTTTTTTTTTCTAAAGAAAGTCCTGGGTAGTTAAGATTAGGAGCAGACACACATTGGCATCTATCACAACCATAACCATGAGGTTGATGTCCCTTTCTGGAAGGGGTGCTGAGTTGGGAAGCATATAAGGATTCTTTACGGTCCCAAAAGGCCAATGAGACTGTGTTGTTGTTGTTGTTCAGTTGCCCAGTCGTGTCCGACTCTTTGCAACCCCATGGACTGCAGCACGCCAGGCCTTCCTGCCCCTCACCATCTGCTGGAGTTTGCCCAAGTTCACATTCATTGCATCAGTGATGTCGTCCAGCCATCTCATCCTCCCTTTCCAGATGCTCTGATTTTCATAGAGTAGTATTACCCACCCCCCCAACTTCTGTTTAGTCCTAAGTCATAGTCTCATTTGAGAAAACCATATTTGATAGTTACATAACTCTTGGGAAATATTCATTATCGGGATGGTGAAAAACGAACACAACAGAGAGACTCATGTTTTCTGTTACCTACTTCCACTGCAAGTCAGCCAGCCAATACTGGGACTGAGAATCCACTGTGGCCTACTAGGGCTGCTAGTGTCTTTCATACTTTCAAAGGCAGGAGAAAGTGGGACAAGAAACTCAAGTCAACAGGGTTCACTTCATGGATGAATCTTACATGGCAACATGAATTGGACCCTAGCAAGGAAGACTTCATATGTTTCAATACCAGGCCACGTGCTCTAGGACACTGAATCAGCCTATTCAGACTGCCAACCAGATATTTCGTAAAATAGAATATATGAGGTATTTGGAGTGCTAGTATGTAGCCAAACTTACTGCCCCAAATTAAATACCTTCCAAAATTACCAATGACAGAAGTGAAACCTTTAAAGCTAGGTCATTTAATGGCATATAATAGAAGACTGCAGGTAGATAACAATTTTTATGTTGATTCATTGCTTAGAAGATAATTATAATTTTCTCACATAAGGAAATGTTTTTCATAAAAATTGTCTAGTCTTGCTCTCACCTCCTTCAAAATAATTTCAGATTTCCACCTTCTCTGGCTTATTCTTCCTAATACAATTAATCAATTATTGATATTTATCTCCAGAGCTACATTGTTCAACATAGTAGCCAGTAGCCACATGTGACTATTGAGTGCTTGAATTGCAGCTCATCCAAATTGAGATGTGCTACAAGTGTGAAATATACGCTCACTTCCAGACAGTAAAGAGTCTGCCTGCAATGCAGGAGACCTGGATTCCATTCTTTGGGTTGGGAAGATCCCCTGGAGAAAGGGATGGCAACCCACTCCAGTATTCCTGCCTGGAGAATTCCATGGACAGAGGAGCTTGGTGGGCTACAGTCTATGGTTGCAAAGAATGGGACATGACTGAGCAACTAACACTATTTTAAATATTATATATATTTAATATTTAAACTTAACTTCCTTATCAATCTTTGTCCCAATAATAGTGAATGAAAAGGTACATATAGTTTGAAGTTTATCTTTTTTTACTCTGTTCTTTAATAGACAATATTGTTATGAGTTAGCAGCAACAGCATTTGGAGACAAGTGTTGTGTATTGGATATTGGGGTGGCTGGTTTCCCATGATAAACTGAAACACCCAGAGAGAAAACTGACGAGCAAGAAAGCTTTATCCTCTGCTTTTCATGAAAGATGTTAGCACCTGTGTTAACACTTGGGTAATTTGTTGCTTTGCTTTGCTTTCTTTCTCAAAACCTGTTTTTCTTACCAAATCTCAAATGCAGGGCTAATAATATAGCAATTTAGGAGAACTTGTTGCTAATGGCCTATGTCAGTGGCTCTTTTGACCATGAAAACCCTAAATAAGCTGATTTTCCCAGCTCGAGGGTCCGGGGGGCGGGGGGGGGGGGGGGGGCTTGATGCTTACAACTGGCAGTACTGTAGTCTAAAGCCATCAACATAAAAATATTCCTTCTTGCGCCATCCTCAATAAAATGAACAATATGGCTGTCCAGCTCCCATTTTGCTTCATGGCAGGTCTCTTTTTTTTTTTTTCTAGGAGAAAGAGCTCAAATTCCTTGGCTTTTCTTTGTCTGCTCCTCAAACCTCCATTATTTTAATTGCCCTCCTTTGGAATGTCACTGCCAGAATCAAAAGTAGCACTTCTTGGCTCTAACTTGCCTCTGAGGCTGATTTAAGGGGGAAGCAGGACTTTCATTGGCAGGAAAAGTCCAGGCTTTTCTGACCATGTTTACATGCTACATGGGGAACCCATGGGGTCATAACCGACCACTCCCTGTCACCAGCCCCCAAGAGAGCTTTACAAAGCAAGGGAGGGCTATATGCACAGCAAGGAGGCAGGGGTGATCAGGGTTTTCAAATTCTGCTCATGGCTATTCTAGACTTTAAATACTTAATTGGAGTTCCTTGGCAGGACAGTCATGGACATCAAGAGAATGTGTAGTGCTCAGGATCAATGAATAAAATTATGTTCCTTATTATACTGTCTATGAAGAGGAGGAAACAGAGGGAATAAAGCAAGAAATTATTCTATCAACCAGAAAAATTCATTTAATACCCAGCGAGTCTTCAGTAGAGCCTAAAGTTGTAAACTGATTTCATGATTCAAAAAACACACAGATTTTTAAGAGTCAAAGTCATAAAAGGTACTCATTTATATGTTTCAAAGATAATACCAAGTATTTGAGGAATCCTCCTCTGTCCCTCTCTGAGATAATAGTGAGAGGGCTCAGTAGATAAAAGCCACCAGATCTCAACGTGAATTTCTACCTCTTGGTTTTCTAAAATAACTTGATTCTGTATTATTAATAATAGCAGATCCAGGACTACAATTAAACCTGTTCTTTGCTGCTCCGAGTGTTCAATCCAGGGAACATGGTTTTCATTCTTATTTGTAGCTGTCTGGTAATAAAGAGGTAAAAAAAAAATCTTCTTACCATGTTAATTTCTGTTTTGACCAATGTACTCTGGTAGTACAAGATGTGAGGACAGGGAAGCTGGATGAAGGGTGTATAGAAACTCCAAACTAGCTTAACAAATTTTCTGTAAGTTTAAACATTTTCTAAAATAAATAATTAAAAAAGATCTTATTACTGCTGAAGAGTCAGTAAAGCAAAGTTTGGATAAGAAAGTCAAGGATAGGAAGGGGTGCTTTGCAAAAATGTTCTTGTTCAAACAAGAGGTGAGGGGTTGAAAGAGGATCAAAAAATTCTTTGAGCTGTAAAGTCTGGTACTAAATATTCAGATCATTTACTAATTGATTCCTATGTTAGCGAAAACTGAGAAGTACAATGGCTCCTGCAGTTAGGCAAGGATTGAGTTGTAATAGATACTCTTAATTAACGCAGCTAATGCATTGGCTAAATTGCCTTAGCTAAGTGGTGACTCCAGAATTTCTACATTTGAGGGCACAGGTATGTCAGTTTGGTTAAATGAGGGCCTAAGGGAGAATGAGGAGAAGGGATAGTTAGGGAGCTTTGGCTGAACAGATACACGCTGCTGTATTTAAAATGGATAACCAACAAGGCTGTGCAGTATAGCACAGGGAACTCTGCTTAATGTCATATGGCAGCCTGGATGGGAGAGGAGTTTGAGGAAGAATGGATACATGTATATTTAAGGCTGAGTCCCTTTGTTGTCCACCTGAAACTATCACAACTTTGTTAATTGGCTATCAGTTCAGCTCAGTTCAGTTGCTCAGTTGTGTCCTACTCTTTGTGACCCCATGGACTGCAGCACGCCAGGCCTCCCTGTCCATCACCAACTCACAGAGCTTGCTCAAACTCAAGTGCACTGAGCCAGTGTTGCCATCCAACCATCTCATCCTCTGTCATCCCCTTCTCCTCCCACCCTCAATCTTTCCCAGCATCAGGGTCTTTTCTAATGAGTCAGTTCTTTGTATCAGGTAGCCAAAGTATTGGAGTTTCAGCTTTAGCACCAGTCCTTCCAATGAATATCCTGGACTGATTTCCTTTAGGACGGACTGGTTGGATCTCATTGCTGTTCAAGGGACTCTCAAGAGTCTTCTCCAACACCACAGTTCAAAAGCATCAATTCTTCGGCACTTAGCTTTCTTTATAGTCCAACTCTCACATCCATACATGACTATTGGAAAACCATCACTTTGACTAGACAGACCTTTGTTGGCAAAGTAATGTCTGCTTTTTAGTATGCTGTCTAGGTTTCTTGGCAGAAGTCACCATTTGCAGTGATTTTGGAGCCCAAGAAAATAAAGTCTGCCACTGTTTCCATTGTTTCCCCATCTATTTGCCATGAAGTGATGGGACCAGATGCCATGATCTTAGTTTTGTGAATGTTGAGTTTTAAGCCAGCCTTTTCACTCTCTTCTTTCACTTTCATCAAGACTCTTTAGTTCTTCTTCATTTTCCGCCATAAGGGTGGTGTCATCTGCATATCTGAGGTTATTGATATTTCTCCCAGAAATCTTGATTCCCAGCCAGGCATTTCTCATGATGCACTCTGCATGTAAGTTAAATAAGCAGGGTAACAATATAAAGCCTCGACGTACTCCTTTCCTGATTTGGAACCAGTCTGTTTTTCCATATCCAGCTCTAACTGTTGCTTCTTGACCTGCATACAGATTTCTCAGGAGGGAGGTAAGGTGGTCTTGAAGAATTTCCCACAGTTTGTTGTGATCCACACAGTCAAATGCTTTGGTATATTCAATAAAGCAGAAGTAGCACAGAGTTGGACACGACTGAAGCGACTTAGCAGCAGCAGATGTCTTTCTGGAACTCTCTTGCTCTTTTGATGATCCAGCAGATGTTGGCAATTTGATCTCTGGTTCCTCTGATGGATAAATCCAGCTTGAACATCTAGAAGTTTATGGTTCATGTACTGTTGAAGCCTGGCTTGAAGAATTTTGAGCACTACTTTGCTAGCATGTGAGATGAATGCAATTGTTCGGTAGTTTGAACATTCTTTGGCATTGCCTTTCTTTGGGACTGGAATGAAAACTGACCTTTTCTAGTCCTATGGCCACTGCTGAGTTTTCCAAATTTGCTGGTATACTGAGTGCAGCACTTTCACAGCATCATCTTTCAGGATTTGAAATAGCTCAACTGGAATTCCATCACCTCCACTAGCTTTGTTCGTAGTGATGCTTCCTAAGGCCCACTTGACTTCCATTCCAGGATGTCTGGCTCTAGGTAGTGATCACACCATCGTGGTTATATGGGTCATGAAAATCTTTTTTGTATATTTCTTTTGTGTATTCTTGCCACCTCTTCTTAATATCTTCTTCTTCTGTTAGGTCCCTACCATTTCTGTCCTTTTTTGTGCCCATCTTTGCATGGAATATTCCCTTGGTATCTCTAATTTTCTTGACGAGATCACTAGTTTTTCCCATTCTATTGTTTTCCTCTATTTCTTTGCATTGGTCACTGAGGAATGCTTTCTTATTTCTTCTTGCTATTCTTTGGAACTCTGCATTCAAATGGGTATATCTTTCCTTTTCTCTTTCGCTTCTCTTCTTATCTCAGCTATTTGTAAGTCCTCCTCAGACAACCATTTTGCCTTACCCCAATAGAAAATATAAAGTTTAAAAAAAGAGGACCAGGGGACCTTAAGGCTTTTTTTTTCATTTTTATTATCTGCTTTGGATGATCAATTAGTGTGGGAGGTAAAGGTGATGACGGAGCAGGGTTAAAGCAGGGTTAAATGTTGTTGTCACTTTCAGGGGGATTGGCAGTTGTCCACAAAAACCCACTCCCCTTCTTCCTTAGTGAACAAAGTTTCTGCTGAGCACACTTTCCAGACTCCCTGCCATTAGATGTGGCCTTGTGGTCAAGTTCTCACCAATGGAAAAGATACGTGCCCCTCTGGTGGTCCATTTTTCCAGCATCAGACATTATTTCTCTACATCCTTCCGTTTCCCACTGGGACCCAGATGTGGCAGGGGACCTTGCCCAAGCCATGAACATGACCCCAAAGCCCTAGAATATGGCAGAGCATGAAGACAGAAGGGCCTTGCAATAAGTGCGTCTGGATGTGCCCTGAGCCACCATATAAAAAAGTCTGGTTATCCTGAAGCTGACGTGCTGGAGAAATCATGGAATGGGACCACATGGATATGCAGAGAGAAGCTGAAGGGACCCTGGCTGATCTGGCCCCTACAGACTGGGTGTTTCTGACCCAGGCACCAGACGGTATGAAAGAACAGCCTTAGAGATGACCCCAGCCCTGTCATATCTGGCTGCAATATCAGGAGACCCTGAGCCAGAACTACCTGGCAGAGCCTCTCCTAAACTCCTGACTCACATAAACCTTGAAAGATTAGAAATGACTGTTGTTGTTCCAAACCACTAGGCTCTGGAGTGATTTGTAATGCAGCAAGAGATAACCCGAACAGCCTCTATTATAACAGATCAGCCTTACCATATATGCCAGGTCTTTAACTCTATGACAATTATCCTTAAAAAACAAAACAAAACACACACATCCCTCCCCTTGACCCTGCACACAAAGCCTCACAGTTCATTCACATGTGTCATTACTTTTGGAACATTTTATGGATGGGAAAAAAAGATAGGTTAGGTTACATCATGCTCAAAGTTGAACTGTGAATCAGAGACTATGATTTCTGATTTCTGGCCTGTTAGTTCTGATACTTGGTTATAGGTTCACTAGTGGCTCAGATGGTAAAGAATCTTCCTGCAATATGGGAGACCTGGGTTTGATCCCTGGTTTGGAAAGATCCTCTAGAGGAGGGCATGGCAACGCACTCCAATATTCTTGCCTGGAGAATCCCCATGGACAGAGGAGCCTGGCAGGCTACAGTCATGGGGTTGCAAAGAGTCAAACGATTGAGCTGCTAAGTACCGCACACATAGCATAGATTCACAGAATAGGGCAGAAAAAGAGCTTAGAGATCAGGAAATGATGCACTAAATATAAGCTACTTGTATAAAGTGCACAATACCAATGTGCCAATAGTGTGTGTGTGTGTGTGTGTGTGTGTAGGAATGAATGAATATATGCCCAACTGTGTGTACAGAAAGAGCTCAGTGGACCAGCCAGAAATCAAGTTATAGGCGTCTCTCCTATAGAGGATTTGCATCTGCACCCTGGCTCTGTACCATGGAGGTTTGTATTGCATTTTTTTTTTTTTTTTTGGCTGTACTGCTGCTTGGTATTGGAATCTTAGTTCCCTGACCAGGGATTGAATCCTCACCCCTGCAGTGGAAGCATGGAATCATGACCACTGGACCACCAGAAAAGTCACTGTATTGCAGCCTTTGAGTCTCTGGTTTCCTCACTTGTAAGTGAGGCAGCTGGACTAGCTGACTTCCCCAGGTCCCATCCAACGGCAGGGATGCAGTCCCAACCCTGAAATAAACACCAGGTCGCATGGATGCCACATCTGCATGGTCCATTCCTAGCTGGAATCACAGGACAAGCAGTAACCACAAAATAGCAATTTTCTTCTACATTCTACTAATGCCAGGTCTTCAATGATGAAATATATATATCACTGACTTTGCTAAAGGCTAAAAAACATCTATTTTTTTTTCACTTAGACTAAATCACAATCTATGCTCTGGCTTCTTTTTTGTTTTTGTGGAAATATCAGTCTCAAGGCAGTAAAGCAACAATGATAGCTGTATGCCCAGGTTCCCTCTGCACTGAGCATGCTCAGCTTCCAAAACATCTCTGCTCACTTGAGAGGCAGGATTAGGTTAAATAACATTTCTTAAAGAAAAAGGAGGAGGAAGGAGGAGAAACCCAAGTAACTAACAATAGCACTCTGAGAAAATAAACCATCCATAAAATACACTAAACATTTTCTCAGAGGAAAAAAGAGGAGGAAGAGAATTCAAAGCGTCTAACAATAGAGATCTGAGTGAATAACTCCATCTAGAAAGTAGAATATAAAACTATTGAATGTCATGCCCTTTCAAATCCTTAAGGGCAGAAAATGGTCATAATAGATAGTTAAGTAAAATGGGTGGTTTATAAAACATAAGTAGAAAGTGATCCTAAATTTGAATTAAAAATGCCACTTATTTATTATCCACATTAGAAAAATGATTCAAAAGATGCAGAATACAATATTGACCTTGGTTTTACAAAGTAGGAGAATGGATGGTTTTTCCTTTGATATTTACCTCTCAATACTATTTTTCCTCAATGTATACCACTTTTATAATCTGCAAAAGTTATTTAAAGAAACTAAAAATCACAACATCAGTGTAACAAATATTTAAATATTTTCAATTAAAAGAATTAATTTCTATGTTCATATGATTAATGAAAAGGAATGCCAAATATATACATCTTCTCTCAAATATATTAGTATCACTAAATTAAAAAACAAAAGTCAGATTCCACTGTGCAACAGCATTGACTGCAATCCATGCCTTTTTCTCTCCAATTATTCCTCCTAACAAAAGAATTTCTTACCAATAAGCACTCAACATGGAAACTGCATTTACTCGGTCAACTTTGGTGACCACTAGATTCAGACTAGATTCCATCACTACAGTTGCTAAGTATAAAGTTTGCAAACATTTATTTTGTTCCCCAGCTTAACCTGCGTGAACCTCATAAAGAAAGCACATGAAAATACTCAGCAGTCACTGCACGAAACACTTAGGTTTTACTTTTCTCCCCAGAGTCACCAACATCAAGCTCTCTAGATTATTTCAACCTAACTTTAAGGGGAGATCAAATTCAAACCAAAACAAGACAAAAAGCTTTGAAGGCAGACTGCAGTTCAGAGGGAGGAAAAAAAAAAAAATCACCTTCTAGATTAATTCTATTATTGGAGAACTCTTTTCAGTCCATAGCAATAATAACAGAACACTTGTAATATATTCAAGCGAGCGGCTGGTCCTGCGCAGTGTGGTGGAGAAAATCTCCACGACAGTTTCTCACCGAGGCGGCTGGGCTCGGCTGCTGCAGCAGGAAGGACCAAGGGTGTCGAGCATCGGTTCCCCAGACACATCCACGTTTGCACCTACCTGGGCTCTGCCCAGGCGAAGCCACATCGTCTGCCTTCAGCTGATGCACTGACCTCGCTGGGAGCTCAGTCAGGTAAAACCAGAAGCCTTTACTAGTCTGTGCAGCTCCTTCCGCAGAAATATTGCATGAGTCAGCTTTTATCTCTCAAAACCCAACACACAAAGGCTTTACAAAAACCTGATTGGCAACTTTCTCCCTGCCTTTTTCCCCCTGGTGTGCCGACCACAGACTTCAGCATCACTAAGAGCCTTAAATGAAACATGACATCATTCAATCGAGAAACAGGACAATAGACACCACTGTGGGTAACTTGAAAATGCACACTTCGCTGAGCAACACCCTGCCTCTGACATTCTTTTGTGAACATCAAATACAACCCACACTCGCCTACAGCTGCTCAGGCTCTACCTTCCGGGCTCCAGCCACCGTTCTCGTTAAACTCCACAAAAGCAGCAAGATCTCCGTGCTCTGCTATTTTCAACTGCATCCCCCGACTTTTAAGTCTGTTTCAAAGGAAGTGGACACATGTCTCCCATAAGTTTTAAAGTGAAGTTTGGGGGTGGGGGTGGGGCAGAGAATAACACACCGTTGACAGAAGTTTGAATCCTTAGTTTCTCTTAACGAGACAATGAATACAGTGTCAAGTAAGCAAGGTTACACAAGAATACATTTAAGCTTGAGTATTTTAAAAACAGTACTGAAAAGTCTATCTGAAGACAAATAGCTAAAACGTAAACTTACAGGCATTTCTTAAACAGTTTAGTTCTGTGATCTTATATTCGTAAATATTAAGTAGTGAAGAGACAGAACGATCTAACTTGCACACTTCAGTAGGAAAGAACTTCTAATTATTTGGGGTTTCCATTTCCCTAAGGCTACCTGTCTTTCTCAAAATGCTAGATCTATTTTTATATCAAGATTCAAAAGTTCATATTTGAGAAAGATATTGAGTTCTTTAGATGAAGGTCTTCAGAAGTACAAAAATGTTCTTGAAAACTGATACCACTGCACCGTGGAGCTAAAACTCAAGATTTGGATTATGCCCATGTATAGATACCTAAAACTAAACTACTTCAGAGCATCAGAATCCTTTAAATAGAAGTTCCATTTAAAGCATTCATTTGTGGTTATGAAAAATAACATGAGCTGATCATCTTTAATATAGCTATTTCTATCATACCAATTAAGTGATTTTAAACTAACAACATAATAGGATAATTTGTTTTAATGCCCGTTTCCTCTCAAATAAAGCTGAACATATACAGGGTTACTTCAGTGGGCCATTCTGATGGAAATTTATCAGTCAGTTTAGAAGACAACTTGGAATGATCCTCCTCCCTCCAGATTTACCAGTTTGATGGAAATCACTGATGCTAAAAGAGCAGTTTGAGAGAAAGGGCCCTTCCTGGGCTGTTCGGATTCTCTTAACCCTCTGTCTGTCCTCCACAGTGACCTCTGTTGCCCTCCAAAATGATATCTACTCTACCTGTGTCCAAGTTCTCTTTTTCTGCCTAATAAAGAGTCAGTTGAAATCTTATGAGCCTCATCTCACCTTCCACAACCACTCCAGTCCACTGCTCTTTCCATCCATTAAATGACTGTTTACTACACTTACAGAGTCACGTGGTCTTATGTTTCTTTTCTAATCATCTCTGTCCTACTCTGGATTATTAATTTAGGGAGAAAGAAAGCTTCCTATGCTGTAGATTTGATATTCATGTGGGAGACACAGAAATCTACATTCAGGGATGGGATGGGATGGTATATGCAGAAGCTCTTGGCTGCTTCTTCTTTTCGGCCATGCCATATAGCATGTGGGATCTTAGTTTTAACCAGGGATCAAATCCTAGTCCCTTACACTAAAAGATGGATTCTTAACCACTGGACCACCAGGGAAGTCCTTGCCCTATTGTCTTGCCACTAGACTTTTGTCCATGCAACAAAATTAATCCCAAGACAAGTAAAGGGCACAAATACTAGTATCCTAGTATACTAGAACTGTGGTGCTGGAGAAGACTCTTGAGAATCCCTTGGACAGCAAGGAGATAAAAACTAGTCAATCCTAAAGGAAATCAACCTGAATATTCATTGGAAGGACTGGTGCTGAAGCTAAAGTTCTAATACTTTAGCCACCTGATGCAAACAGCCAACTCACTGGAAAAAGACCCTGAAGCTAGGAAGATTGAGGGCAGGAGGAGAAGCGGGCGACAGAGGATGAGATGGTTGGATGGCATCACCAACTCAATTGATATGAGTTTGAGCAAACTCTGGGAGATGGTAAAGGACAGGGAAGCCTTGTGTGCTGCAGTCCACAGGATCGCAAAGAGATGGACACAACTTAGTGACTAAAGAACAACAAGGTGGAAAAAACACTCTCACTGGGATGGAGCTCTTATTAATTCCCTTGCAACTCTGGTTATGGGCAGCTCGGGAGCCATTAGCAGTGTCCTTGCCAGGAGTGGAGACCCAGGGGTAGAAGAGCAGCGCCCACGGGGCATGCCTGCAGCCAGCAGGACACGCACCAGCTGGAAAGCCAAGTGCAGCCCAGTCCTGTGGCCTAACTGGAGGAGTACCAGAAAGGTCCGTTACTTAAAAACATCCTTTCCCAAAATCAGTCTGCCAGTCCACTAAGAGAAACCAGTTCTTTTTGGTTGGGACCTCTCTGGCAGTCCAGTGGTTAAGACTTCACCTTCCAATGCAGGGAGTGTGGGTTCAATCCTGGGTTGGGGAGCTAAGATCCTATATACCTTGCAACCAAAAGAAACCAAAACATAAAATGGAAACAATATTGTAACAAATTCATCAAAAACTTTAAAAATTGTCCATATTAAAAAAAAATTTTTTTTTTTTAATTCTTTTTGGTTTAAGGTAAAAGTTGTTTGTTAAAACTCTCATGTTCCCTGCGAAGGGTTACAGAGTCATTGCCAAGTGGCGTCACAAGCCTGAACCTCCTTCTGGGATCCATGCAGGTCTTTTAGGAAGGAGGCAGGAAGGGGGTTGGGAGGCAGGGCTGGGAGCCTGCAGGAAGGAAGTGCAGGTAACAGGCAGCTCTGGGGACTCGACAGGGTCTGACCTAGTGGACGGGCTTTGCTGACTTTGCAGCCAGGCAACAGCTCCAAGAAGCCGAGCAATGAAGGATGAAAGAGCAGCCTGGAAAAAGAAGGAAGGGCAGAGACATGCATACATTCTTCAGATTCAAGGAAAGATTTTGCCTTATATCATCCATACTGGGTAAGGCAGGTTTAAACAATCATCTTACATTTTCAGATACAAAGGTGCTAGAAGTTATAAGGAAGTATTTCAAATCACAACTAATATTTTATATATTGAGCATACAGTTTAAAAGCTGGATGCCAGGAGACCTGTTTATTTTGTGATTTAAGATATCGCCACTGTGACATTTCCCCAGACAAAATGCTCAGGCCACTGACAAAACAGCCTTAATAATAGCTGTGCGTTTGTGCTCAGTCATGTCCAGCTCTGCGATCTCATGGCTTGCAGGCTCCTCTGTCCATGGAATTTTCCAGGCAACAATACTGGAGTGGGCTGCCATTTCCTACTCCAAATAAATATACATTTTTAGTCTATTAGAACTTTTTTCTTTGAAAGAAAAAGTCATGAAATTACATTTTCTAGGCTCATGCCATAGAATAAATGTGCTAAACATTAAAGTCAGTTTCATGCCAAGAGGTATCATGTGTCCCACTGATGTCCCTTAGGATGATGACCTTCCTCATGAAAGTGAGATATCATGTACTAACACCCTTCTGCCTTGCAGGCTTTGTTTACTAAATATCTATATACACTATTTCAAGCTACTGTCCACCCAGAAAATGTCACCAGCTATAAACTGCCTTGCTATTGTGATATAAACCAAACTGTTAAACAAACAAAAGAGCTAATCTGTTTTTTCTTTTTCAAGGACTATTTTAACAGTGAAATAACTTTAATGATAAGCAACTTTGTCTTCATAAATTTAAGAAGTGTTTACCCTCAGCAAAAGACATAGGTTTAAGGCAGACGAAAGCCCTCAAGTCAAGGGGATATTAAATGAAAGGAGTACTTTTTGTTAATCCTGGAGTACTGAATCTAACAAGAGAAACCAAACTATAAATAATCAATAGTTACACAGAGATAGAGATGTGTGCTCAGTCATGTCTGACTCTTCGTGACCCCATAGACTTAGCCCACCAGGCTCCTCTGTCCATGGAATTTTCCAGGCAAGTATATTGGAGTGGTTTAGCCATTTCCTCCTCCAGGGGGATATTCCTGACCCAGGGATCGAACCTGCATCTCCTGCACTGGCAGGTGGATTCTTTACCACTAGCTCCACCTGAGAAGCCTAATCAATAGTTACCAGTACTCAAATTATACAATTGAAAATATAATTTCTCATTCTCTGTTGCACAAAAATGTCCCTACTGAGGCATAATGGTAAGAACTTTAGCAAACAAACAACAAACTCACAACACTTTGTCCTGGCTCACCCTTACCTTGCCTATCAAGTCGCAGTTCAGCTTCTCCATCGTATACCAGTTTGCCATGAAAACCACCCAAGGGAGCCTGGAAGGACACACGTCCCGGGGACTCTACAGTCGTGTTGTTTCAGGAGTTCCTCCATGGGCTCTCTCTGTCCCTGTGATAATCATTAGCTCTGTATTTCACTCTGTCCTTTTATTAGGATATTTTGGTCTTTACTGTCCAGAGATGATGAAATCAAGGCTTGGTTATTTCTGAACTGAACAATTTTTAGATATCAAGCAAGCAATATGTTACAAATGGTCTTTTGCTTTCAATACTAGATCAGTCCCATCTTTAAGGACACCATGGGAGGACTCGCTGTGCTAAGCACAATGAACTAATTATCCCCCTAAGAATGCAGACTGTTTCCAGACACATTTTTCTCTGGGAGATAACGCACATCTAATCCATTCATAACGAAAGGCATTCAGCACAATCTATACTTTTGAAAATGCTCTTTCAAAAAATGTACTTGAACTTCTAGAAGGGGCTTGGAGACTCTTTTGAAATCCTGCAGCAGTATTTTCCAAAATAATAATTAAAACAAGAATCTATTATAGTTGCAGAGTGACAACCATGGAGGTTCATAACCTTTATGTGAGCTTGCAAAACCATTTCACATCCTGGCAGAGAAGAGAGAGGCAGCCCCCTTGGCCAGGCTTCCTCCGACAGCTCCAAGAGGATGGAGTGATGGGCAGGGCTCAGCTGGACATCTCCAGTTGCACCCCCATCCTGCAGACTCCAAGATAGTGGGTTCAGAGCGATAGTTCTCAAAAGTAATAGTGGTGAGGACATAAGCTTGCCAAGGAGATATGGACAAGACACCCACGGTGGCTATGAATCATCTCTGAGCTCATTCTGAATCTGCGCCCCAGGAGCTGCCACCCTTTAAAAATCACCGCCATCAGTCTTCTCCTTTAATCTTGAGGCTACCTTCAACATCACAGTAGCTGAAAGCTGAACCTCTAGGTGTATGATCCGAGAACAAACGGATTCGTCCAGGGGGAGGCTATTTAATTTCCAGAACTGAAGTGGGGTGGTTAGAGCTTCGATTCCTTTGGCCTCTTGAACCAATTCTCAAGGACAATCCTAATTCAGGCAGAAATTTGTAAAAGGCCAAGTACAGAGTCCCCTCCAGGAAGGCAGAACTTACTCCTCTCTGTTAACAGAGTTGAGATGGCTTATTACTCTCTAGGTTTTTGTTTATTTATTTGTTTGTTTTAAACCAAAGAAGGCAATGAGGCTGCCATCTTGGTTATGGTATTACAATGGTCTCAAAACACCCGTCTGTTGATGTGCGTCCTGGCGTTTGCCTTTCAGAACTTCGGCATACATAGCAATGACCTGCTGACCATCTCCCTTCACACCTTCTCTCTACATTAACTAGGAGCAGCCACCACTGACTCAGCCTCGCTAACCAGGTACCTAGTTAATGCCAGGTTCCACACTCGGCTCAGTGAATGGACGTGGCTTTGCCTTCTGGAAGCTCCTGTCTGGCAAGACTGTACAAGCATCAGATAAACGACGACAAGCGTGATGAAGCAACAGCTCAGATGTAACAAGAAGTGTGTCCATAACATTTGCTCTATTTTCCTAAACTGGTCTCTCCCACTGTTTCAAGCTGCCCTTCAAGTAATATGAAAAGCTGATAGTAACTTCACACTGACAGTAACATCAAGCTGACTGAGGCCGCCTGCACTCATGTTTCCCTTTCAATCTTAGAGAGCGAGCGCCGCTGGACTCATCTTTCATCTTATACTTAATTACTTGGTATCCAAGCTGAGTGCCAAACTTGCTGAGAGTTTTTATGCGTCTAAACACTTGCCTAATTCCCAGTTCCCACAGAGGTACGTGAAGTAACTTGTTTATGTTAACAGAACAAAGGAAAGGAAATAGGCCTGTCTGTTAGGCTACAGGGTTAATCTTAATTAGGCCAAGAAACAAGTGTCACCAAATTTACTTTGGTTTATTCTGAATAAACATTTTTGAGTCCTTTACTAGTCCTTTACTAGTCATTTTCTTTCATTAGATGAAAGAAAAAAGAAAAAAAGAGAGAGAGAGAGAGAGAAAGGAGAAAAAGCCAGCACATTCAATATGAGCTGCTGTAGAAGAGGTGGGATGAAATGGTGGTGGTGAGGGAAATTCCCTATCCACTGTGATCTAGACTCTACTTTAAAGAAGTATTTATTTAAATAAATAAATAAATAATTAGATTTAATTTAAAGTAAAATTGAAAAATAAAATAAAAATTTATGTGAAGGGGATTCCCCATGGGCAGGCTCTCCCCCACCCGCATTTCCCCATTTTTTTCCATCCGCCCTACTCCCTGCTGGCTGGCTTCCAGTTGGGTTTGGCTGACAGTAGACACCAGTATTATGAGCAGGAGGAGAAGGAAAGAGACGCTTTTCTGTCTAGGCCCTGGCCGATGAAGCATCTGGGGTTTAGCAGTGGCTGCAGCCAAGACACCCTGGTCTCCGCGGTTCCAGCTCTCATGGGGCTCTGCTAACTCCTCCTTGTTCCCTGAGCCAGCGGAGTCACTGTGGGTTACCCCTGAGGACAGCGGCTCAGGTTTCCTGCCGCTGATGGGATCTCTGGGCGCCGCGCATTTCCCGCTGGCTCCCACGGCCACACCACCGTCCATGGAGCAGCCCCTCCATTAACCTCTCATTTGAACCAGCCGAGTGAATCCAGTTTCCTACCAGGACCCCGCTGATCCAGTTTCATACTGACCCCAGACTCTCTGGTCTGAAAAGCTGATAGCAGTTCAATTTCACGTGCTTAGTTCACATGTCTGACCACAGCTTTTCACTAGGCGGTTTACTGCCCAATTTTCAGCCTTTTTTTGATTGACTGGCTGCTTGATTCAGGTCAATGGAATAAATAATTAGAACCTATTCTGTGCTAGAAATAGATTTTGAATTTGATATTTACTGATATATTTACCTCAACAGATATTTATTGAGAAGCTACTATGTGTCAGGCCCTGTATAAGCCCTAAAGACAACAGCAGTGAAGAAAAGCACCCCTAGCTTTCTGCAGTTTCTTTGTGATTAGGGGCTAGCTGGACGAAAATCCCTTGATAACAGTGTTTCAATACTGGAAAGGTACTTTGAGCTTTTGGATAGCTCAGTTGGTAAAGAATCTGCCTGCAATGCAGGAGATCCCGGTTCGATTCCTGGGTCAGGAAGATCCCCTGGAGAAGGGATAGGCTACCCACTCCAGTATTCTTGGGCTTCCCTTGTGGCTTAGCTGGTAAAGATCTGCCTGCAATGTGGGAGACTTGAGTTCGATCCCTGGGTTGGGCAGATCCCCTGGAGAAGGAAAAGGCTACCCACTCCAGTATTTTGGCCTGTAGAATTCCATGGACTGTATAGCCCATGGAGTCACAAAGAGTCAGACATAAATTGAAAAATAAAATAAAAATTTATGTGAAGGGGATTCCCCATGGGCAGGCTCTCCCCCACCCGCATTTCCCCATTTTTTTCCATCCGCCCTACTCCCTGCTGGCTGGCTTCCAGTTGGGTTTGGCTGACAGTAGACACCAGTATTATGAGCAGGAGGAGAAGGAAAGAGACGCTTTTCTGTCTACGCCCTGGCCGATGAAGCATCTGGGGTTTAGCAGTGGCTGCAGCCAAGACACCCTGGTCTCCGCGGTTCCAGCTCTCATGGGGCTCTGCTAACTCCTCCTTGTTCCCTGAGCCAGCGGAGTCACTGTGGGTTACCCCTGAGGACAGCGGCTCAGGTTTCCTGCCGCTGATGGGATCTCTGGGCGCCGCGCATTTCCCGCTGGCTCCCACGGCCACACCACCGTCCATGGAGCAGCCCCTCCATTAACCTCTCATTTGAACCAGCCGAGTGAATCCAGTTTCCTACCAGGACCCCGCTGATCCAGTTTCATACTGACCCCAGACTCTCTGGTCTGAAAAGCTGATAGCAGTTCAATTTCACGTGCTTAGTTCACATGTTTGACCACAGCTTTTCACTAGGCGGTTTACTGCCCAATTTTCAGCCTTTTTTTGATTGACTGGCTGCTTGATTCAGGTCAATGGAATAAATAATTAGAACCTATTCTGTGCTAGAAATAGATTTTGAATTTGATATTTACTGATATATTTACCTCAACAGATATTTATTGAGAAGCTACTATGTGTCAGGCCCTGTATAAGCCCTAAAGACAACAGCAGTGAAGAAAAGCACCCCTAGCTTTCTGCAGTTTCTTTGTGATTAGGGGCTAGCTGGACGAAAATCCCTTGATAACAGTGTTTCAATACTGGAAAGGTACTTTGAGCTTTTGGATAGCTCAGTTGGTAAAGAATCTGCCTGCAATGCAGGAGATCCCGGTTCGATTCCTGGGTCAGGAAGATCCCCTGGAGAAGGGATAGGCTACCCACTCCAGTATTCTTGGGCTTCCCTGTGGCTTAGCTGGTAAAGATCTGCCTGCAATGTGGGAGACTTGAGTTCGATCCCTGGGTTGGGCAGATCCCCTGGAGAAGGAAAAGGCTACCCACTCCAGTATTTTGGCCTGTAGAATTCCATGGACTGTATAGCCCATGGAGTCACAAAGAGTCAGACATGACTGAGCAACTTTCACTTTTCACTTGCAATCTAACTCCTTATCTGGTGTTTGAATGATCACTTACTGTCGCTCACCAAGTATGCCCAGTCTCTGCTCGAAGATTGTTGGTTACTAGACACTGACCCCTGCTCAGATAGTTCATCACACTTTAGGCAAGCTAGTCTTTATTAAAGTTGTCTAATCATCAGAGTATTTTCTCACATGGAGAAGTTCTTCAAGGACCACTACAGGAAAGCAAGACAGATCACACCTCACTTCCATCTTGAAGTTCGTTAATTATTTGAGATGCCATCAGGTCTCCCATTCATACTTGTCTCTTCATTCAAATATTTATTGAATAACTGCCCTAAGTGATTCCTGGAGGCAGGGTTCAAGGGGTAGGGGTGGAGAGTTTCCCCCCATGCCGTGGGGAGCATGGGACAGTGCTGAACCCCAGGAACACCTGCTTCAGGTGTCTCAAGATCTTGCTTTCCTGCAGCTTCCACCAAAAGGTTTTCAGGATCTCGAAAAATCCTCATGCCACTTACCATTCTAAAAAATCCTGCAAAGACATCACTTTTAGAGAAAGCCTTTTGGGAAAGAAATGTTCTTCTATATCAGGTTTTTAGATGAAGCAACAGCACTCTGTTCTATTGAGCACAGAGTGTGACCAGGGGACAGACACTGAGCCATCACACGGATCAGTGTTCCTTCTACCTGAGATTGGATTCTGCAGAGAAGGTGTGCAGGGGCAGCGGCTATGAAAACATAGCTTGGTCCGAGGGGACCAAGCCTAGTTTGGGGGGGAGGTCAGAGAAGGCTCCCCGTGAGAGGAGTGTGTGAACTGACATTTGAAAGCTGAGAGGAAAGAAAGCTGGGGGAAGCCAAGCCAACAGACGAGATTGTCCCGGTCGTTTTATTTCCCTTAAACATAGACGGCGGGTGTACCTGGCATTACGCCCACGGTGACCACTCGACCTAGATTTTTCTCTGGGCAATCTTGTTTGCAAATATCCTACTGCATACCACAGTTAATAACTATGTTTACTGAAACTCTGCCCCCTTATTAAAGAATCTTCTATTTCCTTCTCTATTCTGGGGTGACCCACCTTCCAATCTGCACACATCAGCCTCCCTCTTCAGGGCTTTTCCTTTACCCCCTCCACACGCTGGGCAGAGCCACTTGGGCAGTAAGCATGACTGTTCTTGTGCAACCACTTGGATGGGGCCCCTTAGAAGGTGTGGTTACAGTAAATCACAACTTAAATGTCCCTGCCCGGCTTTTTCATCTAGGAATAATCAGATGAAAATGAACATCAAAGGAAGCCAAAGGGGAGAAGTGGCTGCAAAAGGACAGCTTGGAGGAGGGGCCACCCCACTCCACTGCGGTGCTACTTCTAGGGGGTTCAGGGACTGACCCTGCACAGGTGAGCCTTGAGTACAGCTCAGGACCACTTGTTCACCTATTCCAGGACACCTAAAGCCAGGGATGACTTCCACTGTAGCTCCAAACATAAGACATCTGCTTAGCAATCTGCACATTCCTTTGTTCTGTTCTGTTCAGTTGCTAAGTGGTGTCTGATGCTTTGAGATCCCCTGGACTGCAGCACGCCAGGCTTCCCTGTTCTTCACTATCTCCCAGAGTTTGGCCCAATTCATGTCCACTGAGTCGGTGATGTAATCTAACCATCTCATCCTCTGCCACCCCCTTCTCCTCTTGTCTTCAAACTTTCCCAGCATCAGGGACTTTTTCAATGAGTTGACTTTGCATCTGGTGGTCAAAGTATTGCAGCTTCAGCTTCAGCGTCAGTCCTTCCAATGAATATTCAGTGTTGCTTTCCTTTAGGATTGACTTGTTTGATATCTTTGCTGTCCAAGGGACTCTCACAAGTCTTCTCCAGCACCACAATTCCAAAGCATCAGTTCTTCGGCACTCAGCCTTCTTTATGGTTCAACTCTCACATTTGTACATGGCTATTGGAAAAACCTTAACTATATTTGTCATTGCTTTCAAGGAGCAAGCATCTTTTACTTTCATGGCTGCAGTCACCATCCACAGTGATTTTGGATATTAGGACAAAACAAAATGTAACCCCCAGTGAAATAAGCTGCTCTGATGTAGAGAACGGACATGTGAGCGCGGGAGGGGAAGAAGAGAGCGGGACGAGCTGGGAGATTAGGAGTGACACAGATACACTACCATGTGCAAAACAGATAGCGAGTGGGGACCTGCTGTAGAGCACAGGGAGCTCAGTGAGGCGCTCTGGGATGGCCTAGATGGGTGGGATGGAAGTGGGGTGGGAGGGCGGTCCAAGAGGGAGGGGATATATGGATACATATAGCTGATCCACTTCACTGTACAGCAGAAACTAACAACACTGTAAAGCAACTATACTCCAATTAAAAGAAAATGAAGCTTCTCTGAGAATATTGAGGGGTTAGATTTTCGTAAGACTCGGTTACCATCCCAGTGAAGCCATAGTAAAAACTAGCTCCAAAGCTGAACTTTGTTCAATCCAAACCATCATTCACCACTTGTAACATGACGCATGGAAAGGGCACAGACCTGGAGCTGGGATGCGTAGAAGTGAAGCTTTCCTAGACAATTGGATCACCTTGGGCAAGTTACTCACTTCTCTGGGTTCCAGCTTCTTTCTGGATTAGTAAAGTGACAAGTCTGGAGCCTGTAGCATTCAAGAATGCTTTTGCAAACTATTGTATAGAGAATGGATAAACAAGGTCCTACTGTATAGCATAAGGAACTATATTCAATATCCTGTGATAAATCATAATGGAAACAAAATGAAAAAGAATATATCTGTATGAGTGAATTTGTAAAGCAAAGTGTATTGCCTTGCTATACAGCAGAAATTAACATAACATTATGAATCAACTACACTTCAATAAAATTAATTAAAATAAAAAAGAACAGTTTCCAAATCTTCAAATCTAAGATTCCACGCTTTGGGGTAATGGATTGACACAATGACCCATTTCTGGAACTACACAATATTTCTTCGTGGTTTAAATCACTAAGTCATCTCTAACTCTTGGGGCCCCATGGACTATAGCCTGCCAGGCTCTTCTGTTTATGGGATTCTCCAGGCACGAATACTGGAGTGGGTTGCCATTTCCTTCTCCAGGGGATCTTCCTGACTGAGGAATCAAAGCAGGATCTCCTGAATTGCAGGCAGATTCTTTACCAACTGAGCTACGAGAGAAGCCCAGTATTTCTTGAGGCTTTCATATAATTTGAGGTTCTTAAATATGGTCCCACTATTTTAGTCAGATAACCATGAATTGAAACAAAAACCAGGAGCATATGGCTTTTATAAAGGGAAACTGCTTTAAATTATCTATAATTTCTCATGCAGCAGAACTTATGATAAGACATCTTAACTCATCTGCTATCAACAGAAGATTCCCCACAAAAATTTTTAACAATATTATCTGACAGTAGACCAATGCCTAGCGTCAAGGTCATGCTTTTTACCTATTCACTGACATCATCTCCACTTTCTGCAAAATTGCATTCTGGAAACCAGGTTAGAACATAGATTACGGAATAGCTCGTTTTACCACAGGGTATATAATTTGGGGTTGCACTTTACTCCAGGCAAGTACCTGTCCTAATATACTCCCAAAATAGTGGTAACATAAAAGTTGATATCACTGAATAACTGCAAAAATTATGCTCCTATAACCCACAGATAATGGGAGGAATGGCTAGTTCTAAATTACCTATGGGCTCATTATACTTTAAGTACACATGCAATGATGATGATTAATTTGTAATGGGTGTCCTGCTTGAGCCTCCATGGAAACTGGGTGAAGACTGGGAGAATCTTTATAGTGGTCCCCAACCCAGTTTACTTGTTTTAATTAATGAATGAGCTGACTAACTGATTTTCAAGGGGTCTGTTTAATTGATTCTTAAAGAAAGAATCCTAACAATATTTGAAATTGGGATTCAGCTCTATTTTCAAGTAAACATCTCAGATTTTGTGTCGGGGCAGAGGATAGGGCTGGAGGTGAGAGATCTGAGGGTAATGAAAGATTTGGTGGCCCTGGGAGAGGTGGGGAAGGAAGTGAGGCCTGATAAATAACTACACGGGCTGGCCTCCCTGTAACAGGGAAGAGCAAACCTGACTCTATATTGGATCCGTTTCTTTTACTTTAACCTTTGTATTCTATTGCTTTTGGAATGTTCTTAAGAATGTTGCATATAGCCTCAAATATACAGAACTGCCCATTCTCAAGGTTCTAGCCTTTAAAGGTATACTGCTGCTACTGCTGCTGCTAAGTCGTTTCAGTTGTGTCCGACTCTGTGCGACCCCAGAGACGGCAGCCCACCAGGCTCCCCCGTCCCTGGGATTCTCCAGGCAAGAACACTGGAGTGGGTTGCCATTTCCTTCTCCAATGCATGGAAGTGAAAAGTGAAAGTGAAGTTGCTAAGTTGTGTCCAACTCTTAGCGACCCCATGGACTGTAGCCTACCAGGCTCCTCCATCCATGGGATTTTCCAGGCAAGAGTACTGGAGTGGGGTGCCATTGCTATAACACATTTCCATTCATATGGAGATTAAAAGTTGCAGAACAGAGAATAGCATGTCTTGTTGGAGGTTTACAGGAGTGTTGTGACCTGACCTATGTGAACAGCTGTGATAACAGAGGATTCTGACACCAAGAAGTTTGCAACAACCAACCACAACCCCTCCCCTTTTAGTATAAAAGAAGTCTCAATTTTTAACTCTAATGGAATGGTTCTTTGGGACACTAGTTCACCCTCTTCTCAGTATACTAGCTCTCTGAATAAAGTTGCCATTCCTTGCCCCAACAACCTATCTCTTGATTTATTGGCCTGTTGTCTGGTGAATAGTATGAGCTTGGATTCAGTAACATCATCCCAGCCAACCAGGCAGCCTGTGAATATCTTAGAGAAGGAAGAGACTGAGAAGTAAAAAGAAGAGAGAGAGAGAATAGCTATAACATCTTAGTTATGAGATTCTATATGAGGAAAGAAAACACAATAAGAAAGGCAGCCCTTTTCCCATAAAGAGAGAGAAGTGAACATCAGCAGCTTGGGGGTGGGGTTGGGTGGTCTCCAGGTGAACTCCCAGGGGAGTGTGGAGACCCCAGATATCTCAGGGCAGGGGCCCTGGGAGGGTACATATCCTTGAACAAAGGGCAGTGACAGTACAGGCAGGGAAGCTGGGGAGCCAGGGAGGGACTGCCTGGGAATAGAGGGAAGGGGAGCGAGGTTTGGACCCTGTGTTGATGGGAAGGGACACTGAGCTGGTAAAGTTTAGTCTTTAGTGTGTGTGTGCTCAGCCACTCAGTGGTGTCTGACTCTTTGTGACCCCAGGAGCCCACCAGGCTCCTCTGTCCATGGAATTTTCTAGACAAGAATACTGGAGCAGGTTGCCATTTCCTACTCTAGGGGATCTTCCCAACCCAGGAATCGAACCCACATCTCTGTGTCTCCTGCATTGGTAGGCTGATTCTTTACCACTACACTACCTGGGAAGCCCTTATTAGTGTGACCAAACCCAGACCCACAGGGCTATGGAGGCCTGATGTGAGCTGAAGACTCCCCAGGAAGATGTGATGTAAGGCTGAGTAGGCAGATGTAACCTGAAGACTTGTTTGTCAACGCTGGGTTTACATTGTTTGAACTTATAAAACACATTTTAAAAATCAAGCTATTTCAAAAATAGAAAAGGGAAAAATCAGGATATTTCACATAAAAATACAGATTTTCCTTCTTGGGGAGGATATGCCAAAGAAACAGGAAGCCTTGGTTCCCACTAGCCTAGTGTTCCCACTCAGCAGTGATGGCTGGAGCTCAGCTTGTTCCCGCGTCTTGACCGTGCACGTCACCGTTTGCCACGGGCCCCACCACTCCCATCAGTATCACACTCTTCACCAATTGCTCTTTTGTAGGACCTGCCTGACTCTGGAGCCTGAAAGCATTTGACACTGGGTCACACTCATGGACTCTTGGACGCTGCACTGTGTACTAGGTTAGCGGTCTTAGAACAACCAGGTTACTAGAAATGATGTTTTAAGAACAATTTATTTCTCTTCAATTTGTAAGTCACATAAAAATGAAGCATGAAGGATTAAATACATCACTAGTTGTTTGTTACTTTATACGAGATTAGACCAAAAAAAAGTACCATATAACCAAAACCATCATGGAAATACTCAGTGTAGTGAGTAAGGGGAAAATGTTTATAGTAGCAGGTGGGAAGAATATTAAAATTGCAGGTCAGGAAATTGGAACTGTCTTCTTCTTTTTTTTTATTAAGATAATGGAGTTAAATTTATTTTACTTTATTTTTTGGCCATGCCATGTGGCTTGCAGGATCTTAGTTCCCCAACCAGATATTGACCACATGCCTTCAGTAGTGAAAGTGTAGAGTCTTAATCATTGGACTGCCTGGAACTGTCTCCACCATTTAATTCCACAAACTTTTAGTTTCGTTTTCCACTCTTACTATTAATTACAGTCATTATTTTACTAGTACTTTCATAAACCTTTAACATATCAATAAATGTTAGAATTTCCTCAGGGTCTCTATGGAAGAATTATGGTGGAAAAGCAGTTGATTTGATAATTCTGCCAAACCAAACACCCAGGTAACACGGTATCATAGTTTTGGACATTTACAAATACTGGGACAGCTAGACATAAACCACAGCCCTAGAAAAATGACACATTGAGTTGTCAGATAATTCTTGAGGGTCCCTTACCCAAACCCTCATCCAAGGATTTGAAGTCAGGATTGGTTTTTGAATCACTTCTGAAAAGCCAGGATCAACTACAAATGTTAAAATTCACATATCGTATCTTAAGCTCATAAAATACTGGTTTTGTTGTACTTTAAAAAAAAATAATAGGACAGAAGTTAAGACTTAGAACTGGAGATCCTGGTCCCATCAAAATAAACTAGGGCTGTAAGACTGTTTATAAGCAAGAAAAAAAGAGACATAAGCAGTCCCCCTCATTGGGAAGAGCATTTATTCATTTTGACAAGGAGCATTCGAGAAGATGCCCAGAGGCACTAGTTAATCATCAGCATTTTTCCTGGAAAGGGGCAAAAACCCATCCTGTACCCCAGCCCACTGCTTCTTTCTTTCTGAACCCTGGAGATAAAAATTTTAATACACAGAAGGTCTCAACAAGGATTTGCGAACATACCCAAACCCTTTTGAAGAAGCAACGTCTCTGATATGTGATCTCTTCCCTCACATGTGAGGAGGAGGGACTAAGGGAGAGAAGGGTGAAGGGGGATAGAAAAACAAAAGCAACTACTTCCCCCTAATCCTGATGTGGTAGAAAAGCAGAAAGCTAAAAGCTTCCCTGAGGGAAAAATGTTTGCCACGGGCCCCACCACTCCCATCAGTATCACACTCTTCGCCAATTGCTCTTTTGTAGGACCTGCCTGACTCTGGAGCCTGAAAGCATTTGACACTGGGTCACACTCATGGACTCTTGGACGCTGCACTGTGTACTAGGTTAGCGGTCTTAGAACAACCAGGTTACTAGAAATGATGTTTTAAGAACAATTTATTTCTCTTCAATTTGTAAGTCACATAAAAATGAAGCATGAAGGATTAAATACATCACTAGTTGTTTGTTACTTTATACGAGATTAGACCAAAAAAAAGTACCATATAACCAAAACCATCATGGAAATACTCAGTGTAGTGAGTAAGGGGAAAATGTTTATAGTAGCAGGTGGGAAGAATATTAAAATTGCAGGTCAGGAAATTGGAACTGTCTTCTTCTTTTTTTTTATTAAGATAACGGAGTTAAATTTATTTTACTTTATTTTTTGGCCATGCCATGTGGCTTGCAGGATCTTAGTTCCCCAACCAGATATTGACCACATGCCTTCAGTAGTGAAAGTGTAGAGTCTTAATCATTGGACTGCCTGGAACTGTCTCCACCATTTACTTCCACAAACTTTTAGTTTCGTTTTCCACTCTTACTATTAATTACAGTCATTATTTTACTAGTACTTTCATAAACCTTTAACATATCAATAAATGTTAGAATTTCCTCAGGGTCTCTATGGAAGAATTATGGTGGAAAAGCAGTTGATTTGATAATTCTGCCAAACCAAACACCCAGGTAACACGGTATCATAGTTTTGGACATTTACAAATACTGGGACAGCTAGACATAAACCACAGCCCTAGAAAAATGACACATTGAGTTGTCAGATAATTCTTGAGGGTCCCTTACCCAAACCCTCATCCAAGGATTTGAAGTCAGGATTGGTTTTTGAATCACTTCTGAAAAGCCAGGATCAACTACAAATGTTAAAATTCACATATCGTATCTTAAGCTCATAAAATACTGGTTTTGTTGTACTTTAAAAAAAAATAATAGGACAGAAGTTAAGACTTAGAACTGGAGATCCTGGTCCCATCAAAATAAACTAGGGCTGTAAGACTGTTTATAAGCAAGAAAAAAAGAGACATAAGCAGTCCCCCTCATTGGGAAGAGCATTTATTCATTTTGACAAGGAGCATTCGAGAAGATGCCCAGAGGCACTAGTTAATCATCAGCATTTTTCCTGGAAAGGGGCAAAAACCCATCCTGTACCCCAGCCCACTGCTTCTTTCTTTCTGAACCCTGGAGATAAAAATTTTAATACACAGAAGGTCTCAACAAGGATTTGCGAACATACCCAAACCCTTTTGAAGAAGCAACGTCTCTGATATGTGATCTCTTCCCTCACATGTGAGGAGGAGGGACTAAGGGAGAGAAGGGTGAAGGGGGATAGAAAAACAAAAGCAACTACTTCCCCCTAATCCTGATGTGGTAGAAAAGCAGAAAGCTAAAAGCTTCCCTGAGGGAAAAAGCGCCTCCAGACTGAGGTGGATCAAGCAAGTCTAACAAACTTCAGGCTACTTAACTTGCTGATGTTTCTCTTCATGGGTCTGAGGTGTGTTTACGAGGCCACATGCTTTCAGCACAGGTGAGCCTAGACATTTGAGGTGAAGGCCAGAGCAGAGTAAGGCCTAGAAAACTGAGACTCAGCCCCAAAGAGGACAGACTCGTACCCACCTCTGTCTTCTGGGATGCTCCTCTGGAGACCCCATGACAAATGTTGGAGAGAAGAGGATTCTTTTTCTCCTCTGCATCAATAAGTCCCCTTCCATGATTTTATTTTAAAAAATTTTGCTTTGGAAATGGCAACAGGTGGCCAACAGGTACATGAAAATATGCTCAAGATTGATGCTGCTGCTACTGCTGCTAAGTCGCTTCAGTCGTGTCCGACTCTGTGAGACCGCATAGACGGCAGCCCACCAGGCTCCCCCATCCCTGGGATTCTCCAGGCAAGAACACTGGAGTGGTTTGCCACTTCCTTCTCCAATGCATGATTGCTAGAGAAATGCAAATCAGAACCACAGTAAGATACCACCTGACACATGTCAGAATGGCTATCATCAAAAAGATAACAGATGATAGTGAGAATGTGGCGAGAAGGGAACGCTTGTACAATGTTGATGGGATTGTTCATTGGCACAGGTATTGTAGAAAACAATACAGAGGTTTCTCAAAGCAACTAAAAATTGAACTACCATATGACCCAGCAATTCCACTTCTGAGGAATTATCTGAAGAACATGAAAACACTGATGGCCAAGATTAAGCAACTGCCAGACCAGTGAAGCACAGATCGCTGATCCTGCTGCCGGCGTTTCTGATTCTGTGGGTCTGGGGTGTGTGTATGCTTAGTCGCTCAGTTGTGTTTGACTTGGGTTTGGGGTAGGGCCTGAGAATATCTAGCAAGTCAGCAGGTGGTGTTGATGCTGCTAGTCTTGGGAACATGTTTTAAGAATCATTGATCTACACTAGAAACTAACAAAACACTGTAAGTCAATTACATATCAATAAAACATTAAAAAAAAAGATTCAATGAGCCAGTTAGTAGCTGAGCCAGAATGAGGCTTCCATTCTCTTCACATCTTCCCAATAAATGGTGGGTACCAGCTGCCCTATAATGGAAGAGACAGAGGGAGGTGGGTCCGCTTGCTCGGGCAGCCCTGAGCACAGGTAGGGAATACAGTCCTCCTAATTTAGCTGAAACATCTGGAAAGTTCCTGCTGGCAGGCACATCACACCATGATTCATTATGATACTGGAACTTGGTTCTAACCTTCTGCACCCACCCCCACACATCACCAATCTGAAACAATACAAAGCTGCTCACTGCCGATAATAAATATTATTCTCGCCCTGAGCTATTTAACAAAACTTGTGATCTAAAATTTGGCTCTTTCAATGTTAAACATAGCAGGAATTAGCAACAAGCAGGGGTCATGGATAATTGCCAGTATTTATTCTCAGAAGAGAAGGATGATTAGACAATTTCAAAGTTTTCTTTTGTTTGCATTATAAATCAAAAGGAAATTTTTCTGTTTGTTTGTTTAGCTGAGAGGATCCACTGCCTTTCATTAAGATTCCTAATAGACTGAACTCTTTGGAAAGTAGAGACATTATTTAATGACTGTTTAAACTTGTTACATTTAAAACTGCTTCATTTTCCTGCTGTCCTGGGGTGTTCTGAGGTTTAAGCGACTTAATGAGTGTAAGGCATGATGGAGCCTGGCACATACTAGGCGCTCATAGAGTCAGCTAACGCTCAACATTACTGCTCCTGGTATTTAAAAGAGCCCAGGGATTGGCCCATTTGCTTGGGTAAGTAGGTGGGGCCAAAGGCATGACCTGAGTAAGTAGCAGACTTCATCACCATTAGCAGGGTGATTAGAGACCGTGGACCTCAAAGTAATTTACGGAGCATCTTCCTTTACAAGGTAATTATCTGTTACCCACAAACCCTTATAGAATGTCACTTCTGGAGCCAAAGTATCTAATTGGAATACTTGCCTAGGCATTAGAGAAAATATTATAGAGAAGAGTTAGGTTAAATTATTTTTTTTAATTTTGAAAGAAGTATAAATCCATAAGAAGTTGCCAAAAAAAACAACAAGGAGTTCTCCTGTATCATTCACTCAGGGGCCCCCAGCGCCAACAACTTGCATCACTGTTGTCCGATAGCGAGACCAGGACATTGACATCGGGCCAGTCCACGGAGCACACCCAAACGGCATCAGTTTTGAGGACAGTTACACTTTAGTTCGGAGAAGGCGATGGCATCCCACTCCAGTACTCTTGCCTGGAAAATCCCATGGACGGAAAAGCCTAGTAGGCTACAGTCCATGGGGTCACGAAGAGTCGGGCACGACTCAGCGACCTCACTTTCACTTTTCATTTTCATGCATTGGAGAAGGAAATGGCAACCCACTCCAGTGTTCTTGCCTGGAGAATCCCAGGGACGGCGGAGCCTGGTGGGCTGTCGTCTATGGGGTCGCACAGAGTCGGACACGACTGAAGCGACTTAGCAGCAGCAGCAGCACACTTTAGTTGTGCAGGACATAAGAACAAAGAAAGAGGTGTGAAGGCGATGAACACAATCACTCTTACCTGATGTTACTCTGAAATTTGCCTTTGCATGTACTAGCTGTGAGAAAAAGATAAATAGTAAGCACATAAACTGTATAAATTATGACTCTCCCTGAAAAAAAACAAAAACCTAAATTTTTTTTCAGAGACTGAGCTTAACAACTGTAATCAGACTGAACTGTTTTCCAAATCATTTCTAGATATGAGCATTTATGGGTGATGGGCTTCCCTGCAGTAAAGACTCCACCTGCCAAGCAGGAAACAGGGGAGACCTAGGTTTGATCTTTGGGTTGGGAAGATCCCCTGGAGAAGGAAATGGCAACCCACTCCAGTCTTCTTGCCTGGGAAATCCCATAGACAGAGGAGCCTGTCAGGCTACAGTCCACGGGGTCGCAAAATAGTCAGACAACACTTAGTGATTAAATGACAACAACAAACGACCATGGGTGAAGCCATTTAGTCTCTTTTAAAGTGACAGGTAAACTCGAGACTTGGACACAAACCCTAACCCTGCCCAAACATACATCATCTGTACAACTGCTTTAAGAGGATAAATGAGGAGCTTTAGAACTTTCTATATTGCCTGGCTTTGAATAATTGGATTTTGTTACATTTCTCCATATTGTGTTCACTATAAATTAGTCTTCTTTTTCCTTGAGCACACTCTATTTTCTTATATATGTATTTGGAACTATTAAAATGGAATATTTCAATTAGCTGGAATAGGGTATTTGAATAATATATAGTCAGGTTATGGAGTCAAACCATTTAATAAGCAACAACTTCCTTAACTATCAACTATATTTTAAAATTGATAGTAACCAAGGTAGTTCACAACTGACCTGCCAACATTTGCTCTTTATCTGAAATATAAAAAATAAAATAAAAATAACTAAAAATAAAAAAGAGAAAAAGCATCAGTAGCCCACCAGAAGAACAAAATGTCTTCAAAATTTCATAAGAAGCAGATTCTCCAGGTCTGTCAAAAAGGACTAGAACTACTTTTTTTTAACTTTTTATATTATATTGGGGTATACCCAGTTAACAATACTGTGATAATTTCAGGTGGATAGCAAAGGGATACTTATACGTGTATCCATTTTCCTCTAAAGTCCCCACTCTCCCCCACCCCCATCCAAGCTGCCGCGTAACATTGAGCAGAGTTCCTGTGCTACACAAGAGGTCCTTGTTCATTATTCGTTTTAAACATAGCAGTATGTCCATGTCAGTCCCCAACTCCCCAGCTATCCCCTCCCCAATCCTTCCTCCTTGGTAACCCTAAGTTCAGAGAACTACTTTCTTGAGTGCTAACAACGTGATGACATTTTAGATTCTTCACCCTAAAAAAGCATCTTTGGTATTAGAAAACAAAACACAGCATTTTCCCTTTGACGATCGGAGCTGTCTGTGTCAATCTCCCCTCCACTGAGGCCAGCCAGAGTAAACAGATGTTTCAATGGGTGGAGAAGTCACACTGGCCTCCACTGGTACACAAAGAGCTGACAACCCCTGCTGGGGTCATCGAATTCTAAATGACCAAGCAGAACTACTGTAGAAGGCTCCTCCCTTCTAGGGCCAGCCTTGGGCAAGATTTTGAAATATGAGGAAGCTTGTCCTGGACCACACTGGCCATCTCCCCATCCCTAGGCACCCTGACTTACATCCCAGTTGAGTGTCCTGAAATCTCCCCACTCCCTGGTCCAACCCTGCCCACCCAGGACTCCTTCCTTCAAGGGCTAGGGCCCTAAGCTCAGCCCCCCTCAAAGATTCTGAGGATGCCGAGACATGGATCAAATAACCTGCCCAAGGCACAGAGTTAGAGAGCTGGAGGCCTAATTCCAAGTTTGGTGTTCTTTCCATTACCTACAGCACATTAAATTGTTTTCTGGCCTAAGTGATTAAAAATTTACTATTTTATTCATATTTTTAAGCTCGAGAATTGACAAACTATAATGATCTTCATTCTTTCAGAATCAAATCATCACATACATTTTGTTTCAGCTCCTGGAGGAATTTTTATTTATTTATTTTGTTGAGCTTTTTATTTTGTATTGGGGTGTAGCCAATTAACAGTGTGGTAACAGTTTTAGGTGAACAGTGAAGGAACACAGCCACACATGTATATGTATCCATTCTCCCCCAAACTCCCTCCCATCCTGGAGGAATTTTTAAATGCTTTAAACTGTTAGGATATTAAAAGGATTTCTGATACTAACATGGTTCCCAAACAATCTTTAGCAAAATTTAGCACAGTTTATATGTACACACACACACACACACATAAAATTGGAACCTACCAAAATAATTAAAATTTTTTTTTCATTGGCCATAGCATAATTTTTGCATCTTTTCTTGGTAATTCAAAAGTAATTTTATTCTTGAAAATACAACAGTCTTATGGATCACAAGTAAAGAGACAGTCACTTCTGTAGCAGCTTCCAAGTTTGATTTCTGAAACATCACCCACATACTCCATCTCAACATACAAAGAATACTCACCTGAGACCTTTGTCCCTTGTACTGCACAGATGATTTCTTATATCCGTGGGACTTAAAAAGCACTTGTAAAATGATGCTCATGAATTGGTGATTTATTTTTCAAATACTGGTTAGCTAAAGACTCTTTTTGTGCATTTGGCATAGAGATGCTGTTGTTCAGAAACAAATCCACACAGAGAGATCCAACAGAGCTGAAGAAAAACAGACCCTGGACTCAGCACTGGTGCTGCTCGAATTAAAGAGAGGTGTGTGTGCCTTGGTGTGATGTGTGCGTAACTAGATAGTCAAAGTGTTTAGTGCAAGATTAAGAAGTGTCTAAATTCCATCCTCTGATTTCAAATGAAAACTGCAGATTTTCCCCCAGAGCTGGCAGCCTGCCATCACCACAGGACTTAAAGCAGCTCAGGGCTTTGGGGAGAGGAGGGAAGAGACTTCACACACGGAGTGCTCACCGCCTGCGGCATCACCTTCGGTCTCTGGGTTTAGCCTGAATTCCACTGCCAGACTCCCTAGACTTTGAACTTAAGCAAAGAAATAATTAAAAAGATATATGGGCTTTTAAAAATATTTACAGAGGAAAGACATTCTAAAATATTCTCTGTGATCTGAATTCTCCCTCATCACAACCTTGATATATAGCACAGGCTCTGGACACTATTTTAGGCTATACTAGTTTTCTGCAGTCTTTGCATAACTTACATAAACATATCCCAGATTCATTTGACTGACTGTGAAAGTGGTCAAGAAAATGATAAAGTAACATTTTTTTAAGGTGAAGGTTCTATATTTGAATTCTTATTTTTTTTTATTTTTATTTTTTGGCTACACCATAGTGTGGCATGTGGGAATCTTAGTTCCCTGACCAGGGATCAAATCGGTGCCCCCAACATCGGGTGCACAGAATCTTAACCACTAGACTGCCAAGGTAGTCCCTTGAATTCTTATTTCAATGTTTCTTCCTCACTTTCTTCCACACCACAATGACTTCAATAAGCACCTTGGGTCACTTTCTAGATATTCTCACACAAAATCTCCTCCATTCAAGAGGGTCACATTGTATTTTCAAAAAAACTTCCAATAGCCAGATAGAGTTTCTCATGGAAACTCTCAAGTTGGACATCTGCAAAATAGCAATCATGGATTTTGGTGCCTTTGTATTTGTTCAGCATTACAATGAACACTTGCTAGTCCTTATAAGAATTACAAGGTCTCATCTGGTCCCTAGAACTCAAGTGTCCCCATTTCAAAGCTGGGCAATTTGAGGCTTAGGCAAGCTATGTGACAAGTTCAAAGTGACTCAAGTGGAAATCCAAGAGCCAGGATTCTGTGTTCTTAACCACTGCCTTATACTTTAACATTTCAAGGAAAGGAGAATCAATGGTTTTCTCTACAAGGAAGAAATACTTTCTGCAGTCTAGGATCCTACTCTATAGATCAGAGCTATCTTTCTAATGAATTCCTAACATTTCAACACCTAACATCCTTATTTGAAACTGAGATCAACTAGAGGCAACTTAGCATCAACAAAACAAAAAATAAAAACATCAAAAAAAAAAAGAAAACAAAACAAAACCCAAAGGCGGACAATGTGTTATATTGGCAGCTTTTAAGAAATTTTTCAAAAATGATCAAAGATGAAAAAATTACGTTTGTGAAAACATCAAGCTAAATCCAAGTCTGGAAGCATAAAGCATTGAGCAACTTCTTTGTAAAGAAAATGGAAACCAGGTCGATTTTTCAAGTAGGACAAATATTGTTCTTTGGAACGGAAACTTGTTGCTGAATCTCACCATGGAGCAAAAGGCTTATAAACTTTAGAAAAAAAATAAAGTTCACATGGAAACAAAAACACAACAGAAACTTCAGTATGGAGACCGACAGACGCTGCACGTCTTCCCAATTATTTTCAAAGCCATTGTTGGCTATTCAAATGTCCATGGAGAAGTAATAAAATACCAACAATTCTGGTATTCCAGGGGAAATGCTTATGCTCAAGCTTTTAAACTTTGTTTTTGTAAAATTTACAGAGATGATAAATGGAACTGATGACTTATAAGACTGCTCCAGGAATGGACTAGAAAACCTCTAAAAGATGAGACTCACTCAGTCATGAGGACCACATAGTAATATGGGTTTTTACTGTGTACCAGGTACCATTTTTATGCTTTAAAAAAGTTAACTCATTTTTTTTAGGGGAGAATGCATACATGTATATGTATGGCTGAGTCCCTTTGCTGTCCACTTGAAACTAAAACAACATTATTAACTGGGTTGTTGTTGTTTGGTCACTATGTCGTGTCTGACTCTCTTGTGACCCCCAAGGACTATAGTCTATAGACTATTATAGACTATAGTCTGCCAGGCTCCTCTGTCATGGGATTTTCCAGGCAAGAATAGTTGGGTGGGTTGCCATTTCCTCCTCCAGGGGATCTTCCTGACCCAGGGACTGACCCTGGGTCTCCAGCATTGCAGGCAGATTCTTTACCATCAGAGCCACCCTGGAAGCCCTGTTAACCAGCTATACACCAACAGAAAATAAAAAGCTTTTTAAAAGATTAGTCTTTTCTAGAGTTTCATATAAACTGAATTTGTACATAATCTTTTGTGTCCGGTTTTATTCAGAAAAATTATTTTATAAGCCATTCGTACTGTGTGTATCCGTGGTTCTTTTAGTATCTCACTGTATGGACATACCTCAATTTGTGCTTCCATTCACCTTCTGATGGACATTTATGTATAATAGTTTCCAGTTTGGAGCTAATCTGAATAAAGCTGCCATGAACCAAAAAAAAATTAACTCACTTAATTCTGATAACAATTCTAAAAGGTAGGTATTGCTATCCTATTTTGCACTTAAGAAAAATGAGGCACACAGGAGGGAAGTAGCTTTCAAAGTCATCTAACTATGAAGTGGTGTAACTGGTATATAAGCCAGACAGTGTAACTCTGGGGCTGAAACGTTTACTCCCTCTGCTACACCAATTCCCTGCAGCTGAGCTCTGCATGTAAAGACAGGGATTGTCCCCACATAACTGGACTATTAGAGGCTAGGAAACAGAAATAGCTGCCATGCTCCTTCTGCAAAGGCTCTTATATAGACTAGACTTGTGACACCTCTGTCTGATGGTTCACAGCCCAGTTCAAGAGTGAAAGCTCCTAGCTAAACTGTGGGGAGCACATGGAAAGGTGAAGATGAGTGAAGCAATAAACATATACAAAGTGGTACCAATTTGGTGGGGAATAGCTTCTAAACTCTTGTGTGATATAGCCTTCATTTTTTAAAGTGTTATTTGCATCTTTTACCATTTCAGATGGTAAAGCATCTAGGTTAAAGCGTCTGCCTGCAATGTGGGAGACCTGGGTTCGATCCCTGGGTCGGGAAGATCCCCTGGAGAAGGAAATGGCAATCCACTCCAGTATTCTTGCCTGGAGAATCCCACGGACGGAGAAGCCTAGTAGGTTGCAGTCCACGGGGTCGCAAAGAGTCGGACATGACTGAGTGACTTCACCTCACCTCACAATGCTGGAAACCCGGCTTTAATCCCTGGGTTGGAAAGATCCTCTGGAGAAGGAAATGGCAACGCACTCCAGTATTCTTGCCTGGAAAATCCCATGGACAGAGGAGCGTGGTGGGCTACAGTCCGTGGGGTTGCAAAGAGTCGGACACGAGTGAGTGCCTTCACTCACTCACTCACTCACTCACTCACCATTTCACTCTGCCTCTCAAGCCGTCCCAAGCTCCCTGAGATCCTGACCTGGGCCATTCATGGTCCTGTATCCCCCTCATGGCTTTTGCAAAGCAGATGCTTCATGGATGTAGCTGTGTGATTTACACGTTCTGCAGCCACCCTCCCACAGAGGCTGAGCACCAAGCTGGCTCTTCGTGGAAGTGAGGCATGAAGATGTGTGGAGAGAAGGGATGAGAAGGCAGCCAAATGTTAGAGAACAAAGCCTTGGCGGCTGGGAAGAGACAGACCTCACGGGGAGTGGTGGGATGATCCAAGGAAGTACTGGACAATTACCAAATGGGGTAGTTACTGATGCAGGACCTCAGAGTCTACCCCAGGGAATTCAGAGACTCTTCCATAGCCAATTTGGATCACTGGCTCATGACACAGGGGAGAAAAAGAGTCTGCCAAGGGCTTTGTTTGCTGACACGAGAGCTTCCAAGTCCCGGAGTCAAAGAGATCAGAAAAAAAGAGACAAAGTCTAAAATCAGTTTCTGGGAACGGAGGAGACAGTGCTAAAGTCACACATTTTACTTAATAATATTTTCTTATTATAATGTGCTGCATGGGAGGCCACCAGTATGCAAATACCTCTTCACACTCTTCTGACAAAGCAAGTAGAAGCATAAAGAATTACAGAGAGATAGAGATGCACATACATCCACTTCTGTTCCCTAGTCTAATCAGCTCTGAGGGAGCTTCAAAAAGTTCCCACCACTTTTTCAACAGAACTAATCTCACGTGCTGAGTCCAAAGTGAGAAGTATAATCAAACAGAGAAGTGCATGTGGGGATAGAGCTTAGCAGCAGGGGGTGAAGCTGACCATGACCTGGACTGAATCTGGCTGGAAAAATCATTCACTAGTGTGAACGTGGGCAAACTGCTGACCCCTTTGCAAGAAGCAATCTTCTTTGCAAGAACCTTCTTTGCAAGAAGCAATCTCAGTTGCTTCTTGTGTAAAATGGGGACAATCTGGCACTTACTGCACATGGTTGAGAGGATTAAGTAATAAAGTGTGTATCTAAATGTCCAGATATCGCTCAGTTATATCTGACTCTTTGCGACCCCATCGACTGTAGCCTGCCAGGCTCCTCTGTCCATGGAATTATCCAGGCAAGAATACTGGAGTGGGTAGCCATTCCCTTCTCCAGGGGATCTGCCCCATGCAGGTATGGAACCCAGGTCTCCTACATTGAAGGCAGATTCTTTACCATCTAAACCACCAGGATACATGTAGAGATTTCATACTTGTGTTTTCTTAGATTCTGTATTTGTCCATTTTGTATCCACTAATTTATCGGAAAAGACCCTGATGCTGGGAAAGATTGAGGAGAAGGGGGCGGCAGAAGATGAGATGGAGAGCATCACTGACTCAGTTGACATGAATTTGAGCAAACTCCAGGAAACAGTGGAAGACAGAGGAGCCTGGCATGCTGCAGTTCATGGGGTCACAAAGAATTGGGTTGGGAAGATCCCCTGGAGAAGGCATAGGCTACCCACTCCAGTATTCTTGGGCTTCCCTTGTGGCTCAGCTGGTAAAAAATCCACCTGCAATGTGGGAGAACTGGGTTTGGTCCCTGGGTTGGGAAGATCCCCTGGAGAAGGGAAAGGCTACCCACTCCAGTATTCTGGCCTGGAGAATTCCATGGACTGTATAGTCCATGGGGTCACAAAGAGTCGGACATGACTGAGCGACTTTCACTTTCACTTTAGCGACTGAACAGCAACAATCGTAGGGCCAAACAAACAGCCAGAGTTGTTTACATCTCCCCTGTGACCCAGAGTTTACTCTGAACCACCCCTTTATCTAACTCTCACACAAAACCCCAGGGTTAGGAATCAGACAAGCGGGGAAGCCCGTATGTCCCAAGGCCAGCTAGAATTATTCAAACCAGCCAGTCCTAAGCTGTGGACCCTGCCCTGCATGGGCAACCCCACGGAAACACCAATCAAGTCTGACCTAGGCTTCCCTCTCATTTCTTTCTGCCTCTTGGACAAAACTGGTGTGTCCCCATGTGGCCTTACATGGCGTGCCAGCACCCCCACCCTTGGGAAATGTGAGTAATAAGAATCTTTTAGTGGCATTAGTCCCTCCATGTTATCATGCAGTCACTTCCATAAACTAAAATCCCACGAGTACAGTCATTGAGACGATGGACCTTATAAGCAATTGCTATAAAAACTTGTACAAAGGCCATAAGCAATGTTACGTCTGTGTGTCTTCTTTCCACCTTTCCTTTTCTTACTGTCAGTTCCAGAGTTTTGGGCTGAATCATGACAATGACCTCCTTAATATATTTTGTTAAATTCAATTTCTTGGTTCCTCAAGCCATATCTTTACACAGCTCTCTTCTAAAACTCAGAATGCAGGTTTACACTCTGCCAAGAAAGTTTGATATAGTTTCATGTGGTCTTCAGCTCAAGTCCACACTCCTTACCTTGGTAGTTAGCCTTCTAGTGTCCGGCCAGTTACTGCAGCCATATTAGACTCCTCAACACTCCCCATGAGCACTACCAGCTTTTCATGCCTCTGGGCCTTTGCTCAGAGGCTGGTGTCTGCCCTTGGGATGCCCTTCCCACTCTTCTCTAAGTATGGCACATGTGGCCTCTGAGTGAATTTGCTTCTATACTATAATTGCCCCGATAGTAAATAACCAAATTAATTTCAGGCCTTAGGTTTGACTTTAGGGGAAACTTCATGCGTGAAAAAAGGTTGGAAGTGTAACAAGAGCAAATATTTACTTTCTATTAGCCCTAATTTCAGAGTTGAAAATAACTTCAATGGTTTGGAAGGCCCAACTCAAGTTTTATCTACTTAGGAAACTGTACTATCTCTTAAAATTAATCATTCCTTCCTCCAATATCCATTTACCATGTATTTAATTCTGTTTATTCATATTATATTTGTTGCATTTCTTTATCTTTGTTTTCTCTAGGTCACAAATGCTCTTTAGGGGTCAAGGATAAGCATTAGATAGATTTTAAAAGCTGTCATCATAGGAAAAAAAAAATCTGTAACTACATGTGGTGTTGAATGTTAACTAGACTTATTGTGGTGATCATTTTATAACATACCAAAATCAAATCATTATGGTGTCTGTCAATGGTATATGTCAATTATACCTCAATTTTAAAAAAGGAGAAGCCTTAGTAATTCTTTAATAATTCTTTAATCTTTCTAGCATGCCCATTAGTCTCACATATAAGCAGTTCAGTGAATATTTATTGAATCATAAGCCCTATGATTATTCTAATTAAAATAAGGGGCTCTTATCAAATGGCAATGATAGTTAATCATGGGGAAATATGGGATACATAGCTTGTCTAAACTAGTAAAATTAGTACAGTTTAGAGTATAAGAGTCTATTAAATCCCAGCAGAAAATAGTCACCAATACAGTAAATTATTTTCAGTCATTACTGTCATATTTAGTCATTACCATTCATTATAAAATGGAGTTAATTTTAATTTTGGTTTATAAAGATGAAACAATTTCATCTTATAGGTAAAACATACACCAAGCTGTGATTTCCCAGGGTTCATTTTACCCTTGCCTAATGTTGCACCCAAGAAATTAAAAGATGCTTGCTCCTTGGAAGGAAAGCTATGACAGATCTAGACAGCATGTTAGAAAGCATACACGTCACTTTGCTGACAAAGGTCCATATAGTCAAAGCTATGGTTTTTCCAATAGTTCTGTACAGATGTGAGACCATAAAGAAGGCTGAGTACTGAAGAAATGATGCTTTTGATTTGTGGTGCTAGAGAAGACTCATGAGAGTAGTCCCTTTGCAAAGAGATCAAACTGGTCAATCCTAAAGGAAATCAGTCCTGAATATTCATTGGAAGGACTGATACTGCAGCTGAAGCTCCAATACTTTGGCCACCTGATGTGAAGAGTAGACTCATTGGAAAAGATTTTGATGCTGGGAAAGATTGAAGGCAAAAAGAGAAGAGGGTGGCAGAGGATGAAACAGTTAGATAGCATCACTGACTCAGTGGACATGAATTTGAGCAAACTCTGGGAGATGCTGAAGGACTAGCAAGCTTGGCATGCTGCAGTCCATGGAGTCAGAGAATCAGACACAAGTTAGCAACTGAACAACAATAACAACACATGGGGTATGATTAGAAATTCCAGTTGGATTTTAAAGAAGCCAAACAAGCTACCCTGACACTTGTCCTAGTCCTAAAGAAGGAGATGGGCCAGCTAAATAGAAGCCCAGATCCACCCCTGGTCCCCATTCCTTCAAGCATAGGCTGGAGCTGAATGAGGGGATCAGGTGTGGGTAAAATCATATTCTCTTTAGTGGTTACCTGAAACTTCCCCCGGCAGGTCCTCAATATCTGGTGGTGAGCTGACTTTATCATCTGATTCTGTTCCCAGCAGAACTGTTGAAAAAAGAAAGTTGACGGAGATTTACAGCTACCTTTTCTTACTAGCTGGGTGGTTGAGCTTGGAAAGGAATGAGAACCATTCCATTCATACATGGAGAAGCTGTTCCCCAGCCAACATGATGAGGGAAATGGTGGTTTAGAAAGAATCTTAAAAATTACTCAAAGATGATTATAGGCTGTCACTGAGAAATGAGGAAGGAAAGGCTTTCTTTTCGACTATAGGGTGTCGAGTCCTACAGCCAGAAATTATTATTTTATATTGAGGCCAATGGTAGTCTGTATGCCTTTGAAATGTGAAAAGCAATAATAACTTAAGCACCTGGTATGACTTATAAGGCATCAAGATAGATTATACAGGTTGGCCACAAAAATGAGGCTCCTGCCTTGATAACATTTTGCAGTTCACGCTTCTGAAGGCCCTGCCATCAAAAACAGTCACTGAGTGCCAGTCATAGAACACTGACCATGGTAGATTTAGAGTATCAAGCCAGAGGGCTCTAACTGGGCTCATCACCTAAAGGAGGACCACAGGACAAGTGAACAGTGGGTGTGGCCTCTGCCATGCTGGAAATGAGTGACATGGCCAAGTTTTTCGGGCATTCATGGGCACTTCATTGAGGAACAGAATTTCTGAAATAGCACATACACAAAAAAGGACATGATTTCACTCAACAATGCAAGTCACTTTGTTGCATTTTTAAAATATGCAAATGCAAATGAACTTATCTATGAAACAGAAACAGACTCACAGACAGAGAACAGGCTTGTGGTTGCCAGGGGAGAGGGAGGGATGGATTGGGATTTGGGGATTAGCAGATGCAAACTTTAGTACACTGAATGGATAAATAACAAGGTCCTATGACAGGAAACTACATTCAATATCCTGGGATAAACCATAATGAAAAGAATATGCAAAAATGTGTCTGTGTGTATAAATGAATCACTTTGCTGTACAGTAGAAATTAACACAACATTGTAAATCAACTATACTGCAATAAAATTAGTGAAAAAAATGAATGTGCAAAAGTTTGTTCTTGGTTAGATGTTGAGAAAGCAGGCTGGGAATCATCTGCAGCAAAGGTATCCTTTGATGACTTATTTCCAAGTCCTCATCAAGGGCTTCATTTTGCATCCCTTCTCTTTCTCATGTCCTTCACAACTTTTGAAACAGTCAAAGCATAATGAGAGCACATTTCAGTTAAGTGTGGGCTGCCACATAAACATACATGTACATCCTTAGTTATCTGGACAGAACTGGAAGAAACATAGATATATTTTGTATTTAAAGATAAACCCTGTGAATCACCCCAATCCACTCTTGCCTCCAGTTTCCCTACTTCAGGGAGGTGTCAAAAAGCTTCTTCAACTTGCAAGAGCTTCTGTTTCAGTCTGACTGCTCTTAATCCCTGAGCCCAGCACCAAGAAAGAGGAATGAGGTCAGCAGTGCCAAGAGCAGCTGTGAGCTGAAAAGACTTGTTTCACGTCACCTACTAAGCAGCTGGGATACTCTCTAATCACCTTAAAAAAAAAAAAAATCACCAAATAGACTCTGAAAGTGAAAGTGAAGTCGCTCAGTCGTGTCCAACACTTTGCGACCTGTGGACTGTAGCCCACCAAGCTCCTCCATCCATGGGATTCTCCAGGCAAGAATACTGGAGTGGGTTGCCATTTCCTTCTCCAATAGGCTCTAAACTAGTATGAATTAGGCATTGTCAGATTTCCAGAGCTAACTTCGGACATGTCACAGTTTAACATACTAGATTTGCTACTCTACTAACATATTATATATTCTACTCTACTAACACTCTACTCTCAATATTTAGTGATTCTATGGCACTCCAGTACTTTGGCCACCTCATGCGAAGAGTTGACTCATTGGAAAAGACTGATGCTGGGAGGGATTGGGGGCAGGAGGAGAAGGGGACGACTGAGGATGAGTTGGCTGGATGGCATCACGGACTCGATGGACGTGAGTCTGAGTGAACTCTGGGAGATGGTGATGGACAGGGAGGCCTGGCGTGCTGTGATTCATGGGGTCGCAAAGAGTCGGACACGACTGAGCGACTGAACTGAACTGATGGCATGTGAAATAAAATTCTAGGTGTGTGAAATAACTGCAGCTGGAAATTTTTACATCAAAAGAAAATACCATTGCTCCAGTAAAGAAAGAACTAAAGCATAAAGATTATATTACTTTTTATTTAAATTCTCTTTGCTGGTACCTACTTCCCTGGTGGCTCAGACGGTAAAGCATCTGTCTACAATGCGGGAGACCTGGGTTCGATCCCTGGGTCAGGAAGATTCCCTGGAGAAGGAAACAGCAACCCACTCCAGTACTCTTGACTAGAAAATCCCATGGACGGAGGTGCTTGGTGCAGGCTACTGTCCATGGGGTCGCAAAGAGTCGGGCACGACTGAGTGACTTTACTCACGTAAAAGTAAAACCTTATAAACTATTCATCTTGTTCAGCTCAAGATAAATTTGTGGAATACTCTAGACCAGTTCTTGGACTAGACATGAGGGGATAAAAAGGATTTTTTAAAAGATTAATCTATGGCCCCTGCCTTTAAAAAGCTAACTGAAAACAAATACCTTTCTAAGAGTCTTTTCAGACTTTAAATAAACATAAAAATACCAGTAGACCAAAAAATATCTCAAGGTTTTTCTATGACCAGGTTAGAAATTAAGATATATTTAAGGAAAGGAGAATAAAATAGAATTAAAACATACTATCCCGCAATGCGGGAGACCCGGGTTCGATTCCTGGGTCGGGAAAGTCCCTGGGGAAGGAAATGGCAATCCACTCCAGCGCTCTTGCCTGGAAAATCCCATGGACGGAGGAGCCTGATAGGCTACAGTCCATGGGGTCGCAGAGAGTCGGACACGACTGAGCGACTTCACTTCACTTCACTTCATCCTTTCAGCCATAAAAAGGAATGAAGTTCTGATACGTGTTGTGATGATTCTTGGAAACATTAAGTGAAATAAGCCAGATGTGAAAGAAAAAATATTATATGATTCCATTTATATGCAATATCTAACCTAGGGACATATCTAGAGGCAGGAAGTAGGTTCAGTTCAGTTGCTCAGTCGTGTCTGACTCTCTGCGACCCCATGAATTGCAGCACCCCAGGCCTCCCTTTCCATCACCAACTCCCAGAGCTCACTCAGACTCAAGTCCATTGAGTCCGTGATGCCCTCCAGCCATCTCATCCTCTGTCGCCCCCTTCTCCTCCTGCCCCCAATCCCTCCCAGTATCAGAGTCTTTTCCAATTTAGAGGTGACCAAAGGTGGCTCAGACGGTAAAGCGTGTGTCTACAATGCGGCAGACCCGGGTTCAATCCCTGGGTCGGGAAGATCCCCTGGAGAAGGAAACGGCAATCCACTCCAGTACTATTGCCTGGAAAATCCCATGGACAGAGGAACCTCGTAGGCTACAGTCTGTGGGGTCACAAGGAGTCGGACACGACTAAGTGACTTCACTTTTAAAAGTGGGGGCAGGAGAGAATAGGGAGCTACTGTTTCATGGTTACAGAGTTTCTGTTTGGGGTGATGAAAGTTTTACAAGTAGACCGTGGTCATGACTGTATAGAATTATGAATGTAATTAATACCACTAAATTGTACTCTTCTAAATAGTCAAAATAACAAATTTTATGCTATATAAGATTTTTCTATAGCTTAAAAAATGAATAATGTAATATACCAGAAATTATTGAATTGTATCCTTTAAATGGGTGAATTGTATGGCATGTAAATTATATCTCAATAAAGCTGTTAAAAAAAATCCCTCACTTGTTAGCATACTACTTTGTCATCTTGAAAAGCTCTGAACATTCTTAAATAAATGTACCAGGAGTGCAACAAGGTGATCAACATTTGAAACACTACAGTTCACATTTCTTTCTGATTGCCAGATGTCACCAGTGATCACTAACTCTTTTGGCACTTTAGAACATAGCAGAGCCTTCTATCTTTTTCATATCCGGTTAAACAATGAATTGACTATCTTGCCATGAATAAACATGTAAGACCGTGTTCACAGTAGCCTCTTGACTCGATTCACTTTGAATACCATCAGCGTGAAAATTATGGTCGGAAACCACCATCAGAACAAAACAAATTGTAACACTGAATCTTCATACCTCTCAACTGTAGGTTAGCTAGAGACCAGAGAAAGTCAGTATCTAGAAAAATGTGCGGCATATACAGATTTGTTGAGATGAAGGGATAGTCAGCCATTACTGCTTGGAACCTCTCAGCGCTCTGAGTCAGGGAGAAGCCTTTTGAGGGGTAGCAGGCCAGCTCAGAAAGCCCCCGGGAGTCGATTCTTTTCGAGCTCATCCCGGCTTCCTCTGCTGGCTCTGTGCTTCTCTCATAGGTCAAACACCAGCAAGCCCAAAGAGTTCCCTTCTAAGTATCCTTAAGAAGTCCAAGGTCCAGACAGGACAGAATGAGGTCAGGAATTTCCAAAGTGTTTCATTCCAAAGGAAATTTCTTTCAAAGAAGGCCACCAAAGCCTTTGCAGTGAAGTGAACAGGCAAGCTACATTTTGGTCACGAGTTCTATTGCTGCCTCAAAACAAGAGTAACAGAAAATAAAAATAATTAATGAGGAAACCCAGAAGCTAACTACTTTTACCATTTCCCACACCAGAAGTACCAAAATGATACAACTTGGACGAGAATTTGCCAAAAGCCAGTAAACCTTTTCTGTCCTACTAGTCGAATATACATATCATAGAACCAGGATACATGTTAAAATAAAAGCTTTTGAAGGAAAATAGGTGAGATGATGATCTTTCATTGTGCAACCACTGAAGGTTCCTATGTCTTTGACTTGGAAAAGCGAAAATAAACCTTCCACCAGTGAGTTAGCCATAATTTATAATAACCTGAGAAGAAAAACAGACTAAAGATGTATCAATTCTCTGAAGGGGTGTGTGTGGGGAAGCTCCTAAGCTCATTATCACCTTCCTGAACCCTTTAAAAAGAAAACTAGGCAGTCATAGCAAAGTCACAAACCTACCTGGAGTCTGAATCTCATCTTGGCTCTGAGGGATAAGAAGCTTGGATTCTGCCCTTCGAGGAGAGCTTCGATTTCTCCACCCTCTGACCAGGGCCCCCACCATGGTTGTGGACAGCATGTCCCCAGGTGGCCGCGGCCCTGCCGGGTGCCCGGGACGGGGTGGACAGCCCTGTCTGGCTCCACCGTCGGGAGGATTCCGTCCACCTGTGATGGAGCTACACCCCAGACAGACAGGTCCGGGCAGTTCACCCGCCTTCGGCCGCCACCCACACACTCATCCTGTGTTGCGGATCCTCCTTCAGGAGGCCCAGGGAAAGTGGGAGATGAGACGAGCAAGGGCGGAAAACAGAATAAACAGAGATGGGCACTACGCAGACAGCCCATCCAGAGGAGAGGATGCTCGGTGTGACGGAAGCGCCGATCTCCTGCGGGGAAGTGCTTTGTTCTTTTGACTCTTCATTTTTCACTTAAAGAAATTAAGCCTACTTTTTCAACATTTAAAAATGACTAATTTAAATGTACCTGAGATAAAGCATAATAAAAAAGATTATGAAAAAGAATATATATACGTATATATAACTGAGTCACTCTGTTGCACAGCAGAAGTGAACACAGCATTGTAAATCAACTACACTTCCATAAAATTAAAACAAAACACCCAAACCCACAAGCAAACAGACAAAAGTGACTAGTTGTGGGGTGGGGGCAGGAACATGTCTATTTCTCTTTTCCCAGCTTATTTTCTCCCCTAAATTGGAACAGCTTTCGGGCAATTGTTTTTCCAAAAGAGAACCAGTCGTCTAGATAAACAGAATTTGTTTACAAAATGTGAAAAGTATTTCTAATGTCTGAGTGTTCACGCCACAGAATTATTACAACTTTTGAGGATGAGGAAAGTTGATTAAGGGAATTTAATAAAATTTCACAATTATGTAAATACTCAAGAACTTTAAAAAAAAAAAAAAAAGAATTGATTCCGATGACCTAATTCTTTTCTACCTCCTGGTGAGCTAGTTGGAATTGCCTCAGACTGAGAAGGTGGGACTGTGTGTTGGGCATAGGGTACACTGCTCACCTATGCCCCCTACTGGTCAAGATTCCAGGTGCACATCGGTTAGAGACCAGTGCTTGCCTTAAACCTGGGGAGGGGCGGGGGTGTCAGGCAGTAGAAAATTCTAGAATCCCTTGGTACACTATATTCACTCAGCCTGAATTAACTGTAGGCAGGCTGGGTCTTGTGACATTATTTTCTGTCCTTATGACTGCTGTGGATTACACAGATGGAGATGGAATGATCCATTCCCTGACTGCCCGACTTCTCTTCCCCAGCTACACTTTATCTGATAAGATCAAGGTTGTTTTTGCAGGAAGCAGGCAAATTCCCCAAATCCTCCACAATCATCCCAATACTTTTTAAAAAAACCTCCAGTGTACTAAAAAGCAGTAGCGCTTTGGGGATACATATTTAACATATTCATTTAGTTGAACTTTCCCTCATTTGCTAATTATTTTGACTTTTCCAAACTGTGGAAAAACTTTGGTATCATGGCAGATGGAGGGAATGTAGAAACGAAGGATAGGGATGTGAAATGCCCTGAGAGCGGGAAGCTGTCATCTCTGATCTCTGCTCCTGACCTCAGGAGGAATTCAGACACACATCTGAGGCACAGGGTGGGGTCACTCTGGGGAGGCACAGCGGTTGCTGAGAGGGCCCAGTCCTGTGTCCTCCCCGCTTCCTCACTGGAGCAGGGGCTCCCTCTGCCCTGGACAGCTCCCTCCCCTCTGGCACCGAGGGCCCAGCTGGATCTGCTGGGAGAGGCACTCAGGAAACACTACCTGCCCTTCAGGGAAAAGAGCAAAGAGGCCTTCAGCAGTCTCTCAGTTCCTGTGACCCCCAGAGTCCCAAAGACAGCTGACCCCGCCTTTTTCTGGGGACACCCCCCTGGCAGTGGGATGACCTCAGGGAAGGACAGCAGGGGAGCCAGGTGCTCAAGCCTGGGGTCTGGTCTCAGCCGAGAGGGAGGGGTCTTGAGGATGGCCCAGTGTCACTCGGAATTCCTCAGGGGACAGAGTCAGGAGCACAGTGTGTGTTTACTCTGAATCATCTGTTGGTGGAACGCTGTCCCAGTTGTAGGAGGCTGGGTGGGCTGGGAATGCAGGCTGGTAGGGATTCCAGGAACCCATCAGGATGAGCAGAAGCTGCCCGGTCTCATCCTCAGGGTGAGGTGGTGGAGATAACATTGATGCTGAAAGCAAGTGATCAGCTCTATGAAGGGCCACTAACGCCCCCGGATGGAGCTCTTCTCGGGGGCTCGATCATCAGTGCTGCCACGTATCTGAGATCCCCGCAGACAGCAGCCACAAACCAGCGGGCCAATCAGAAGTCCAGGGCGGGAGACACAGGGGCCAGGGTCGGAGGTACAGCAAACTGCTCCGCCTCAGGCCCTGGTCCCTGCACAGCTGCTGTCAGTCCCTGAGCCGAGACGGGGACCTGTGAGAAAGGCAGTACCTGGAGCCAGCGGATACCTGAAATAACACCCCATGTGCCAGCCCTGAGTCCTCCACGTTCAAGGCGGTATACGGCTCCTCTGTTCTCAGACAATCCTCACGCTCACAACCACAGCGCTTGTCCCCCTCTGGGGCATCCATCTGTCCCACTCAACCAGCTGCCTCAAATCCAGTGCGTATCAGAAACATTGTATAAAATACAGATTCCCGGGGCTCACCCTGAAATGACTACTCTCCCGGGTCTAAAACTGCCCGGGAGCCTGCATTTTCCCTAGCTCTCCCTGCCAGCCTGAAATGGATGAAGGAAGGTCCGAAGAAATAAACTAACTTGACCTAGCAGCCTGGATGGATTAAGGAAGGTCTGAAGAAATAAACTTACTTGAATGTGGGCTGCTTCTTTCTTTTTTTTTTTTTTTGCCAGCCCTGAGTCCTCCACGTTCAAGGCGGTATACGGCTCCTCTGTTCTCAGACAATCCTCACGCTCACAACCACAGCGCTTGTCCCCCTCTGGGGCATCCATCTGTCCCACTCAACCAGCTGCCTCAAATCCAGTGCGTATCAGAAACATTGTATAAAATACAGATTCCCGGGGCTCACCCTGAAATGACTACTCTCCCGGGTCTAAAACTGCCCGGGAGCCTGCATTTTCCCTAGCTCTCCCTGCCAGCCTGAAATGGATGAAGGAAGGTCCGAAGAAATAAACTAACTTGACCTAGCAGCCTGGATGGATTAAGGAAGGTCTGAAGAAATAAACTTACTTGAATGTGGGCTGCTTCTTTCTTTTTTTTTTTTTTTAATTAATCAACTGATTTGCTTTGGCCATGTCCTGCAGCGTGTGGGATCGAGTTCCTCAACCAGGGATGAAACCCACGCCCTGTGCATTGGAAGCAGAGTCCTATCCACTGGACCGCCAGGGAAGTCCTCAATGCGGGCTTCCCGAAGTCTGGGACCTTCGTTACCTTGGTGACAGCAGGGGAGCCAGGCGTGTGACCAGCTCGTAGTGTGCTGGATACGGTAAACCAACGCTCAGCCCTCATCTCCACGTGCATCGGGCTGCCTGGCACCCTCATCCTCCCGAGAAGCCCCCTTGCTTCTTCTGCTCCCAAGGCCACCCCGGCTGCAGCAGCCGTCCCATGACACCGGCTTGTCTTTACTCCACCTCAGGGCCCCTCGGAATCCCCACACTCCACGCCCAGAACACAATCGGCCCAGGCAGCAGCTTCCTATCTCATTCACCCCCCCAACACACACAAAACCAAACTAAAAACCTCTCCATCTTTGCTTCAGATGTCTGAGGCCCCGGGTACCACTGTCAAGGGGTCTGTGTGGACTCAAGCTTTCGCCACAGCTCGGAACTCTCTGTCACCCTTGGTTTGCTGGTGGTAGCAGGTGGACGCTCAGTAGCCAAGGTTTTCCCCGACAGGAAGCTGAGCAATGGCCAGGACTGCTGTGGGAAACGTGGTCAGGAAGAGGAAGAAGAGTAACGTCCTGCCTGTGGAGGGCAACCCCACCCTTCCCAGGTCCTACACATCCACTTCCTGAAAGAGACCCGCCAGAGGCCACCGGTGCACCCGCCAGGAAGCGAAGGACAGCGCGAGCCCATGAGGTCATCTCCCCCCGCCAGACTTGTTATAAGACACCCTCCCCTCCACTCCTCAAAAGGGGCACACCGGGGAAGGAAACACACTTTTTCTTTAGACAGCAGATCTAGAAACCCAGAGTCGTGCTGAAGGCTCCGGAGAAGCCAATATACGTCTTGCGATAAACTTCAGCTCCCGGATATTTGCTTCTAATTTCCTATGGTGTCCATGAGTTACCAACTTATTTTCTAAATTTCAGAAACATCAGTACCATCCCCATCCGCTTTCTGGAGAGCATGAGGGCCGAACCGGCCACATGCTTCTTCCTAATGTCTCAGGACCTGGTTCTGGTCACACAGAGGGCTCTTGGCAACTGCTGATTGTATAAAGGCATGACAAGCTGTGATGATATGGCTGTCAGCTACTAAAATGTGCACTGAGCGAGCAGAACCAAGAATAGCTTCCATCTCTGTAGCAAATATATGTTGTTGCTGTTCAGCTGCTAAGTTGTGTCTGACTCTGTGCAAGCAAATAAAAGATCCCCAACTATTCTTTCATGAAGGAGCTGCTGGGCGGAGGGCTGTCTATGTGGAGAATTTCTTCCATTTGAGTGGGTCTCCAGGAGCTGCTGGTCTCTCTCTTGACTCCTCACACACATTTCTTGGGGGCAGGAAGCAAGAATTAGATTTTGATTCTTTTGGCAGAGGGCTCCCTACCCACAGGTGGCACCGGTTTTGCTTTACTTGCAGGAAAGCTCCGCTTTTATGTGGGGAGGGTTGTCCCTGTTTAGCCCACTGGTGGGAAGGCTTTTGATGCTGAGTTTAGTATCGGGATGCTCACCTGCTCACAGGTGTAAGACACAATCTCCAACACTGGTTTTATCAGTAATAAAGGTGGAGGTTTAGTCTCTATCTGCCTTGTGCCTTTGTTTCAAATTCCAAATTGGTTCAGAAGTTGGATGGAAGGAGAAGGTCTTAACTGCCCTTTCCCCCCAAGTCCCAACATCTAGTGGGTTGGCTCTAGGACGTGGCATTTGGGAAACAAAATAACTCCTGGAGGTTGACGCTTCTGGCAGATGCTGTACAAAGTATGGGCCACTGGTGTTTACCTGCAATTTATGGCAAATTGTTTTGTGCCACTGTTAGCTCTTATGGGCCTGCCATTGGCTTCTGGGTGATCTGGTGAGCAGCTCTGAGCCTCATCTCACGTGCAATGTTTTATCCTCATTTCTTATCTCTAAGTGATAACAACAAGCTAGGCTGAATGGCTCTGAATTGATGCTGTACTCAAATCCACCAAGCACTACAATATAATCCCCTGTGCTGTATATACAGTCTGCAGGATCATAGAGGTCACACACAGGGGAAAAAAATTCAGCACATGTTGCTAATTATCAGCTGCTAATGCTGATAATCCTTCAAAAATGTATTTGTGAATTCACATAGAATTTGGATTCTCATATACACAAGCAAGTCTTGCTGTTTAGAGATGTTAATTAGCTGTCCAAGGCATCTCTTCTCTATCCACCCTCAGAGTAGGAAGACTTGCTCAGACGTGCCCATCCAAGAAGTTGTTTCCTTGACTCTCCCTGTGTCCTCCTCCTCCAGCTATAGGTCTCTTCTCCTCAACAGTTAGGGTTAGTAAAAAAAAAACCACAAATGGGTTATCTGTGCTTCTCTTCATTTCTTCCCCAACTCAGTCCAATCCAGTTTTCCCCTCACCCTCTCCAACCACCCGAACAGCTCTGTGTAGTATTATGCTTCCTAATCCCACTGGTATTTATCAGTCTTTTTCTCTTATAACTTGTTGGCAGCACCTGACCCTTTTGGCCACTCCTTTCTTCTTGAAGCTCTATATTCCCCTGGGGATCTCAATTCCTTATAATCCTGTTTTTCCTTCCACCTATACTGACAACCCTTTTCAGTTTCCTTTGCAGGACCATCCAATCACTGATTTTTACCTGTGGCCCAAACACCTGAACAATAGACCGTACATCTAAGTGACTATTTGATATCTTAGATTTGAAATTTCACAGGAAAGTGAATGTTACTCCCATTTGCAGGGATATACCAGCCAGAAATTCTGGAATCATCTTTTCCACTTTTACTCCAGAAAGTCAAATTATTACTACCTCCATTTTTTTTTTTCTTAGAATTTGCCTGCAATGAAAGAGTCATAGGAGATGCAGGCTTGATCCCTGGGTTGGAAAGATCCCCTGCAGGAGGGCCTGGCAACCCACTCCAGTATTCTTGCCTGGAGAATCCCATGGACAGAGGAGCCTGGTGGGCTACAGTCCGCAGGGTTGCAAAGAGCCGATCACGAACAAAGCAACTGAGCACGCATGCACAACTCTCTCTCAAATGGCACTCACTTTCCTCTGTCTTTAGCCTGCTCATCTATCATGTGGACTAACAGAATGTCCCTCATGGAGAGGGTAGGGCTGATGCACTGCTGCTGCTGCTGCTAAGTCGCTTCAGTCGTGTCCGACTCTGTGTGACCCCATAGACGGCAGCCCACCTGGCTCCTCTGTCCTCAGGATTCTCCAGGCAAGACTACTGCAGTGGGTTGCCATTTCCTTCTCCACTGTTGCACTACAAACTTTTAAAATTGTAAATCTGATGTCACCCCACCCACATCTCTTCGACTGAAAACTCTCCCATGCTCTTTCCTGTCTTCAAGGACAATGAGCAAATCTTTGACATGGCCTCCAACACCTCGAAAGTCCAGTTTCTGCCTCCTTACTCGTCTTACTGGCCTCTGTACCCCTCCAGTCTCATTACACTTCTCTAAGTTTCTCTAGGGGTTCATGCTCTCTCCACATTGTTTTTCTGCCATAATGATCTCCCCGCTGATCTGTCAGAGCTCTCAAGGACCACCTCCTCAAGGCAATGCCTGTATATTTTTTCCTTTCTAGTGTTTATAATTTGCAATGAATATTTGGTTTATAGTCATCTCTGTCACTAGTCTCTTCTGTAATATTGATGAGGGAGGGGGCATGTGTTTTTTGCCCATATCAAATCCCCAGAGCCTGGAATAGTACATATTCAATAGTACATAGTACATATTCAATAGCATCTGTGGGATGAATGAATGAACAACTATAGTATCCTGGGGACTTTGGTATAATGAGCGTGCATGATACTTCTATCACAGTTTTTGTAACATTTAAAAACATGCTACTGTTATAATTAGATGCTAAGATCTGATTTAAAAAGTAGCTGATGATTATAAAAACATTCCCAGGCGGAAGTATGATCTACTTTATGACACCTACTTTATTATATGGATTCTTCAAAGAGAGCACTGTGGTGAAAGGTGGGCTCCTGGTATTGATCTCCTAGATTTAAGATTCACATCTTCTGCGCCCCTAGAAATCCTACCAATATTGCTGAATATAGCCATAAGGCTCAAGAAGTTTAACAAATGACTAAGCATCTCCTTGCAGCTTAGTATTCATTCCAAGATTAAAACCTAGGTGTAAATATATTAAAAACTGCTAAATGTGCATTTTATTAAAAACACAGCAGCTAGAATAAAGAAAAGGCAATGGAGCCTTCTCATGCCAAACACTTACTATACAGCAAAAGTGATTTCCACATTTATTTTCTTCTCTACATCAAAATAAAGTGAGGCTACCCTTAGTGTAGTACCTTCATTTATATAGGCAACTTTAAAAGAACTTGTTTAATATACTGGTTTACAAAATTATTAACACTGTTGTACTGTTTTTCAATGGTTTATTACCTGCTTTTCAGAAATGAAAGGCGATATTGTTCGCACTGACTTCCAATTTACAATTAGTTGGTATTCAGAGATTTCATGTTGTAAAAACCACAATGTCAATGTTAAGCTAGGATGTTAAAGCCCAGGTTTTCAAGCCAAATTTAAAAGGCAACTCCATGCTTTGTCTTTAATTCATTTACTCATAAATTTGCTCATGGATGGTTAGAAAAGATTCCCAAGAAAACCTCAATAGTTGGCAGTTGGAAATAACCATCTGTTACAGCAAAACCTTTGTTATATGTAATTCTACCCTGAAATCAAACTCTATATAGTTGTAGAATGCTATATTAGATTGGTGTAGAACCTTAAACCAGAGAAGTGCCAACATTTCTCTCTTTTAAAACGAGTATGTGGATTAATTACAAGGTGCTGATTGACCAGGGTTAGTTTTTATCCCTGTCTGCACAAAAGTAATTCCTGCTACTTCCATTAGTTTGATTGGGTCCAGGTGGATAATTCAGGCTGAACCTAATACAAAAACTTTTGTTTACTATGGCATCTGAAGTTAGCGTGGACTTTTTTCTGTTAAGAAATAATTCTTGTTTACATGTGAAGAGTTCTTAATGGCATAATAAGTTAGATGTCTCCATGCTCACTATATAGAATTATTAAAGTTTTTTCAGGCACTGCTCAGTTTAGATGTCCATTAGAAGCAGTTTTTAAAATATTGGACTAGAAAAAGTAAGAAAACACATTTACCTTTTTGGGGGCCCCATTTGGTCTCTAAGTATCAGATAATACTCATACCAACCTTTAAGGAGTCACAAATACTATTTACATTAAAGACAAGGGAACACACTCAAAAAACCTTAAAAGGTTCCCCTCTTTACTCTTGCTGGAAACATTTGATAATAGAGTTTTAAGTTAATGAGCAGTTGACTTACTAAATTTTCTAACTAACAGGATTTGGGCAGTCTCAGAGAGATGCAGCTTTAACCGGATCACCTCCTTCTTGGGGAGACCTCCCTTTCACCTCCCAAGTTAAATACAATTCTTTTACATAATTTAAAATGGTTTGTAGTTACCACTATCAACAAAATAGTATAAAAGACAGTGTTACAACTCACCATATTAGAGATTAAATAGGATAATATATTTTGCCTCAAGTTAAATGGAAAACAGTGTTCAGATATGAGCTTTCAGAATTCAGAAGTTCTTTTCCAATAAAGAGTATTCTATACAAGGGGTAGTCAGATGCTGTGGACACAGGTGGGCTCTGCATCTTGTGTCTTTGTATATCAGAAAGTGGCCTATATCATGAAGACGCCCTGGAGGGGATGACACAGGAATTGAATTCAGAAGAACAAACAAGAATAGATAGAACAGCCTGGAATTTCAGAATGAGGTGAGGAGCAGGTATAGGGCCTGCCGCCTGCAAAGACCCAAGGTGTCTGTTTGGGGGAACTGCAAGCAATGTAGTGAGGTAGAAACTGGTGTGTGTGTGTGTGTGTGTTTCCAAGGCATCTCTTCTCTATCCACCCTCAGAGTAGGAAGACTTGCTCAGACGTGCCCATCCAAGAAGTTGTTTCCTTGACTCTCCCTGTGTCCTCCTCCTCCAGCTATAGGTCTCTTCTCCTCAACAGTTAGGGTTAGTAAAAAAAAAACCACAAATGGGTTATCTGTGCTTCTCTTCATTTCTTCCCCAACTCAGTCCAATCCAGTTTTCCCCTCACCCTCTCCAACCACCCGAACAGCTCTGTGTAGTATTATGCTTCCTAATCCCACTGGTATTTATCAGTCTTTTTCTCTTATAACTTGTTGGCAGCACCTGACCCTTTTGGCCACTCCTTTCTTCTTGAAGCTCTATATTCCCCTGGGGATCTCAATTTCTTATAATCCTGTTTTTCCTTCCACCTATACTGACAACCCTTTTCAGTTTCCTTTGCAGGACCATCCAATCACTGATTTTTACCTGTGGCCCAAACACCTGAGCAATAGACCAGTACATCTAAGTGACTATTTGATATTTTAGATTTGAAATTTCACAGGAAAGTGAATGTTACTCCCATTTGCAGGGATATACCAGCCAGAAATTCTGGAATCATCTTTTCCACTTTTACTCCAGAAAGTCAAATTATTACTACCTCCATTTTTTTTTTTCTTAGAATTTGCCTGCAATGAAAGAGTCATAGGAGATGCAGGCTTGATCCCTGGGTTGGAAAGATCCCCTGCAGGAGGGCCTGGCAGCCCACTCCAGTATTCTTGCCTGGAGAATCCCATGGACAGAGGAGCCTGGCGGGCTACAGTCTGCAGGGTTGCAAAGAGTCGATCACGGACAAAGCAACTGAGCATGCATGCACAACTCTCTCTCAAATGGCACTTACTCTCCTCTGTCTTTAGCCTGCTCATCTATCATATGGACTAACAGAATGTCCTGCATGGAGAGGGTAGGGCTGATGCACTGCTGCTGCTGCTGCTAAGTCGCTTCAGTCTTGTCCGACTCTGTGTGACCCCATAGACGGCAGCCCACCTGGCTCCTCTGTCCTCAGGATTCTCCAGGCAAGACTACTGCAGTGGGTTGCCATTTCCTTCTCCACTGTTGCACTACAAACTTTTAAAATTGTAAATCTGATGTCACCCCACCCACATCTCTTCGACTGAAAACTCTCCCATGCTCTTTCCTGTCTTCAAGGACAATGAGCAAATCTTTGACATGGCCTCCAACACCTCGAAAGTCCAGTTTCTGCCTCCTTACTCGTCTTACTGGCCTCTGTACCCCTCCAGTCTCATTACACTTCTCTAAGTTTCTCTAGGGGTTCATGCTCTCTCCACATTGTTTTTCTGCCATAATGATCTCCCCGCTGATCTGTCAGAGCTCTCAAGGACCACCTCCTCAAGGCAATGCCTGTATATTTTTTCCTTTCTAGTGTTTATAATTTGCAATGAATATTTGGTTTATAGTCATCTCTGTCACTAGTCTCTTCTGTAATATTGATGAGGGAGGGGGCATGTGTTTTTTGCCCATATCAAATCCCCAGAGCCTGGAATAGTACATATTCAATAGTACATAGTACATATTCAATAGCATCTGTGGGATGAATGAATGAACAACTATAGTATCCTGGGGACTTTGGTATAATGAGCGTGCATGATACTTCTATCACAGTTTTTGTAACATTTAAAAACATGCTACTGTTATAATTAGATGCTAAGATCTGATTTAAAAAGTAGCTGATGATTATAAAAACATTCCCAGGCGGAAGTATGATCTACTTTATGACACCTACTTTATTATATGGATTCTTCAAAGAGAGCACTGTGGTGAAAGGTGGGCTCCTGGTATTGATCTCCTAGATTTAAGATTCACATCTTCTGCGCCCCTAGAAATCCTACCAATATTGCTGAATATAGCCATAAGGCTCAAGAAGTTTAACAAATGACTAAGCATCTCCTTGCAGCTTAGTATTCATTCCAAGATTAAAACCTAGGTGTAAATATATTAAAAACTGCTAAATGTGCATTTTATTAAAAACACAGCAGCTAGAATAAAGAAAAGGCAATGGAGCCTTCTCATGCCAAACACTTACTATACAGCAAAAGTGATTTCCACATTTATTTTCTTCTCTACATCAAAATAAAGTGAGGCTACCCTTAGTGTAGTACCTTCATTTATATAGGCAACTTTAAAAGAACTTGTTTAATATACTGGTTTACAAAATTATTAACACTGTTGTACTGTTTTTCAATGGTTTATTACCTGCTTTTCAGAAATGAAAGGCGATATTGTTCGCACTGACTTCCAATTTACAATTAGTTGGTATTCAGAGATTTCATGTTGTAAAAACCACAATGTCAATGTTAAGCTAGGATGTTAAAGCCCAGGTTTTCAAGCCAAATTTAAAAGGCAACTCCATGCTTTGTCTTTAATTCATTTACTCATAAATTTGCTCATGGATGGTTAGAAAAGATTCCCAAGAAAACCTCAATAGTTGGCAGTTGGAAATAACCATCTGTTACAGCAAAACCTTTGTTATATGTAATTCTACCCTGAAATCAAACTCTATATAGTTGTAGAATGCTATATTAGATTGGTGTAGAACCTTAAACCAGAGAAGTGCCAACATTTCTCTCTTTTAAAACGAGTATGTGGATTAATTACAAGGTGCTGATTGACCAGGGTTAGTTTTTATCCCTGTCTGCACAAAAGTAATTCCTGCTACTTCCATTAGTTTGATTGGGTCCAGGTGGATAATTCAGGCTGAACCTAATACAAAAACTTTTGTTTACTATGGCATCTGAAGTTAGCGTGGACTTTTTTCTGTTAAGAAATAATTCTTGTTTACATGTGAAGAGTTCTTAATGGCATAATAAGTTAGATGTCTCCATGCTCACTATATAGAATTATTAAAGTTTTTTCAGGCACTGCTCAGTTTAGATGTCCATTAGAAGCAGTTTTTAAAATATTGGACTAGAAAAAGTAAGAAAACACATTTACCTTTTTGGGGGCCCCATTTGGTCTCTAAGTATCAGATAATACTCATACCAACCTTTAAGGAGTCACAAATACTATTTACATTAAAGACAAGGGAACACACTCAAAAAACCTTAAAAGGTTCCCCTCTTTACTCTTGCTGGAAACATTTGATAATAGAGTTTTAAGTTAATGAGCAGTTGACTTACTAAATTTTCTAACTAACAGGATTTGGGCAGTCTCAGAGAGATGCAGCTTTAACCGGATCACCTCCTTCTTGGGGAGACCTCCCTTTCACCTCCCAAGTTAAATACAATTCTTTTACATAATTTAAAATGGTTTGTAGTTACCACTATCAACAAAATAGTATAAAAGACAGTGTTACAACTCACCATATTAGAGATTAAATAGGATAATATATTTTGCCTCAAGTTAAATGGAAAACAGTGTTCAGATATGAGCTTTCAGAATTCAGAAGTTCTTTTCCAATAAAGAGTATTCTATACAAGGGGTAGTCAGATGCTGTGGACACAGGTGGGCTCTGCATCTTGTGTCTTTGTATATCAGAAAGTGGCCTATATCATGAAGACGCCCTGGAGGGGATGACACAGGAATTGAATTCAGAAGAACAAACAAGAATAGATAGAACAGCCTGGAATTTCAGAATGAGGTGAGGAGCAGGTATAGGGCCTGCCGCCTGCAAAGACCCAAGGTGTCTGTTTGGGGGAACTGCAAGCAATGTAGTGAGGTAGAAACTGGTGTGTGTGTGTGTGTGTGTGTGTGTGTGGTGTAAAGAAGGGGAGAAATAAGAGACGAGACTATAGAGGTAAGCAGGAACCAGGCCATGAATATCTTAAACAGAGTTTGATTTTATACCAAAGCAGTGACAAAGTTTTGAAAGGTTTGAAGCTAAGTACCATGATCAGAGGGCTTCCCTGGTGGATCAGAGGTTAAAGCGTCTGCATCCAATGCAGAAGACCCAGGTTCGATCCCTGGGTCGGGAAGATACCCTGGAGAAGGAAATGGTAGCCCACTCCAGTATTCTGGCCTGGAGAATCCCATGGACGGAGAAGCCTGGTAGGCTGCAGTCCACGGGGTCGCAAAGAGTCGGACACGACTGAGCGAGTTCACTTTCACTTTCTTTCACTTTCACCATGATCAGATCTGCATCTTGAAAAGAAGACACTAACTGAAGTTGGAAAACACATTGGAGGGAGTAAGAATGCAAGGAGGGAGATAAAGACCAGATGGGAAAGGGATGACGGTGGCCTGGATAAAGGCAGCTGGGGTGGGGATGCATGTGGCTTGGGAATTGATTCCATGGGGTTGGGAGTGAGCAGAGAGAGGAACCAGGGGTGGATTAGACCTATGGTGGGGGCACCGTGGGGCTCACAGGGGTACGCAAAGAACAGAGGAGTTTTAGTCTTGGGACGGCAGGTGATTCAGGGAACGATGAGTTCCCCATTCTCAGAATTAGGCTACCCTGCATTTTCCCCCATTATAATTAATGCTTTGAGAGCTTTTTTTGAACATGTACTATGTTAGTCTTTCAAATTGCATTAGTTGTTCCTTCAAATGAGAGTCTATCTCCTCCATCTCTGCTTCTCACAGCTTCTCACACTGCAGTGGCTTAACAAGTGCTTATCTCATGATACCCTTGGGATAAATTCCCAGGAAGAGCACTGCTGGCTCAAAGAGGAAGACTTTGATAATTCCTACTGTTTATACTCTGCCAGGTCTTATCCAAAAAGATCATCTATTTACATTGTCAGCAATAATGCATGAGGATATTTTTCTTTTCCTTACAACCTTTCCAGATTTGGCTTTGGACTTTCATTTACTTGGTAGGGGTAAAATTCATTTTAAAATGTGTTGAATATACAAATTTCATTTTCTATTTGTTTTATTTTGGGTGAAACAGCTGAAAGCTTCCTTGGACTCCTTCCTTATTTAATTATAGTCTGATATTGGGCTCACATTGACATAAATGTGTCTGTGTTATCAAGTTTCTAAAATTTGCCATGCATATTTTTGCATTTTGTGGCTTTCATTCTATTTTAATCTTTAAAGGTTTTATTTAAATTTTATATATATATATATATACACACACATACATTTTCCCACCTTTCCCTTTCAACAGTCATTTCCTTCAACAAAAATTTCCCCTTTGTAGCTGAAATTGTGCTACTCCAAATCCATAATTCTTTAATTGCTGAGAGTTTGTTGAGGCACACATACCTTTTTATGCTATGTGGTCTGAATCTTAGAGAATTTTTCTTTCATGGCATAGCCTGTGGTTAGTAATTTACTAGTTTTTACTCAGTTCATCTGTATGATATCTGTAAGAAATATTTATGTGGGCTCATTTTTCCTATCTAATTTTATAGTCTTAAATTTAAATTATCCTGTGCTTAACATTCCACTAAGGGAAATAAATTTTATCATTACAGACAAGAGGCTAAAACAAAACTATCTCAGAAAGGGTGCACACCAGCACCGCGCCAGGTGCTTTACGTAAAATCACTGTGAAAAATAATGTTACACTTACATTACAGAGGAGAAAACTGGGGCTCAGAAGGGGTGAACAGTTTGTACAGGATCAAGTATATGGTAAGCGGCTGAGAACCTAGTTAAATGCATCAAGGATGTCCTAGAATGTCACCAAAGTTCAACAGAATACAGATGAATTTGCCATGAAAAAGAAAGGGAATAAAAAACCCTCGAATGGGTTGTAAATATAAAAAACTGAAAGATGAGGTTGTCCCACCTGGATAGCATGAGAGAAAGAAGGAAGGGGCAAGAACACATGAGTCTGTGCAAGAGCACACACTGGAGACAAGGAAGGCGCGAGAGACATGGTGTCTGGCAGGGGCTGAGCCCTGTTTCTGCCACTCAGGAGCTGTGTGGCCTTGGCCAAGTTCCCCAAGCATGTAATGGGTTGTGGAGTGAAGTGTGCAAGAATGAGCAGGAAGAGCTGCCAGGGGCTGTTATCACAGACAGGGTGGTACCCAGGAAATCACAAGCTTGTGAAGCCCCTACCCACACTGCCTGCTGCTCAAATATTGCCCGTGATTGTTACATGTGTCAGCTACCCCACATCATCAACTCGAACAAAAGTTTCGGGTTTCCATTTCCAAATAGAAAACATTTCCCAGTTTGTGTGTACCTTTTCTAGGGGAGGTATGAATAATCTGGCATCGTGTAATTTAAAATAAAAGTGAAATCCAGACACCAAAAACCTAGTTCTATAATAATCTGTAACAAGAGCTTCTTTCTTTTTCTTCTTTTTAAAATTGAAATATAGTTGATTTATAGGCTTCCCCAATGGCTCAGCCGGTAAAGAATCTGTCTGCAGTACAGGAGACACAGGAGATGTGGGTTTGATTCCTGGGTGGGGAAGATCTCTGGGAGGAGGAAATGGCAACCCACTCCAGTATTCTTGCCTGGGAAACCCCATGGACTGTAGCCCACCAGGCTCCTCTGTCCATGGGGTTGCAAGAGTCACATAGGACTTGGTGACGAAACAGCAACAATAGTTGATTTACATCAAATGTGTTAGTTTCAGGTGTACAGCAAAGTGATTCAGTTACACACACACACACACACACACACACACATATGAAATATACTTTTCTCCATATTCTTTTCCATTATAGGTTATTACAAGGTATTGTATATAGTTCCCTATGCTACACGGTAGGTCCATGTTTATCTTTACCTATAGTCATGTGTCTGTTAACTCCAATCTCCTAATTTATCCCACCCCTACCCTCCAATGGCCTTTCCCCTTTGCTAACCACAAGTTTGATTTCTAAGTCTGTGAGTCTATTTCTGTTTTGTAACAAGAGATTGAACCCAACCTTCTCTCTACTCCTCATTTCAGTGGATATCACTCTTGCATGAGCTTCTACAATTTCCTAGTAGCAAGCTGATTCTGGAGAAGTCAGGGGGAAGAGGGTTTAGCCTCTGAGGTCATTAGTTCTGTCATTGTTATTAAGTAAAACAGCAATTACCCAAACTCCTCAAGAGATGAAAAGTTCTATCTAACTGAACTTTCTGGTCATTTTAGGGTTAACTATAAAAAACTCTTTCAACTCTTGCTAATTTTTTTCTAAGTCATACAGGTTCCCACTTCAGTAAGTATGGTGTCCAAACTATAATTTAACCTCCCTCTGATAAGTCAGATTCTGTTCTGCCTCGGGGTCAACTCTACCGGTTGCATTGACTAAACTCTGGGAGGAGAAGAAGGTGAAGAGGGTTGGATGAGAACTAACCACGTAACACACTTCTGGAGGTTTATCTTTTCTTTTGAAATACATCCCTCATGTCTAACTAGTTTGTGTTTGTGATGGGGAGGGAAGGTTTCTTCTAGAAACTTGAGTTTAGAAAGAAAACAGTCCATTAAGGGCTTTGGATATCTAAATTTTGTTTGACTACAGGTGGATATATGCCTTAAATAAGAATCTAGTGCCCTGGGAAGTGTTCTTAAGTATATTTCAGCATCTAATTGCAAGCTCTGGCTACAGGAAAGCAGAAGAAAAGCAAGTTTTTCTAGCAGACTTTTCATCTAAACACTGACTAGGATGGGAAGTTGAGTTAGCCACAGCTTTATAGAGGTCACAGATTACCCAGAGTGTTTACAAATATTGCAGTCCTAGACAGATGCGCACATGCTTGAAGATAAAAGGATCTTTTAATAGAACGGTGCTCACCTTATATTAGTTTTGGAACTTTTATCCAAGATGATTTGCCCTTTAAAGAGGAGGCTAAAGGTTAATTTTCTGTGTCATAAAGACTGCAGACAAATGCCAGAATTCTATTCCCAGACCTAAATTATACAATCAGAAATAGAGCATTCAAACTGCACATCAAATAGTCTCGCTTTCTGGCAGACTATGAAAAAAATCAGTTTCGATGTTTGAAGTAGGCATCTGTTTATATAATGCAACCAACCATGACTGCCAAACATAATAATTAAATGTTTTAACAAGTGAGAAACCTTGCCAGAATATGTAATTTGAGGGGGAAAATAAGCAGAGAGCTGATATGCAGCTGAAAATGCTGAATTATTTACCCCCTGCTAGTTAGAAGCAGACACTCATGCTGTACGTCTACCTGCAGAAATACTAAGAGAGAAAGGAGGGGTGTAGGAAGGATCTTCCTTTTTATCCATCAGTATGCTCTTTCCTCTCACCCAAACTAGAAACCTGAGGAGTTCTCACCACCTTTCACTAAAAAATTATGTGTGGAAATGAACTTAAGCATCTACAAAGAAACATCTTATTTTTCTCTTTCATTCTATGAATTATCAACTAAAAGTGTAGTTACTTTGGCTGTGCCTACATTTCACTTCTGGAAAGGGGTAGAAAACAATTTTTTGAGTCCATAATAATGAAGTGCTTTTATGTCATTTACTTCTGTCAAAAAAAGAGAATTATACCGATTAATAATCTTAAATTTTTTTTTCTAATTCTAAAGTCCTTGATATGATTTTCTATCATAAGATGTAAAGGAAAGAAATCATAGTACATTGACAAAGAGCTGAAGATCTTATGCATCAATGCTTCAATAGTACTTAAAATAATAATTGAAAACATTCTTCATATATGTCTTATACATTATAATAAACTTAATGCATGTATATTATATGTCTACTATGTATATTTACTCCATATATTTATATAGTAAGCAGTTTATACTAATTATATTACACATGTGTCAAAGCAATAATGACTTAAAATTTTCTGTATTCTCTTTTCACCTCAATGTTACTGTTTGTGAAATAGAGCCTTAATATAGGCTTACAGTTACAGTGAGCAACTAATTAGATCTTTTCAAAGGATTCAACTTCTAAGACGATTGCAAAGTCATCCTTAATTTTGAAGTTCACTCATCTCCATGAACGAACAATATAAAAGCCCTCTGGCTTCCCCCAGGAACTTCAAGGAACAAAGGGGAAAGCAGAAGAGGCAGCATCAATTTCTAGAATTTGTACAGCACTGCAAAGCACCTCGTAACCCTGATTGATTCATGTGGGCATGCTGGATTTGGGTCTAATCTTCTCCATGGTTTAGAGAGAACTCAGGCAGACAGCGTCATTATCAAAGGGGAGGTAGTAAAGGTAAGAAGAAGGGGGAAGGTAGTTAAGGTCCCATGCTCTTTCCACTGTTTAAACAGTAGCTGCTTGATAACATCTGCACAGTTTTTGTGTGCCCCAGAGCACAATTTCTTTAATATCAGGGATCCCATTGATTCAAGGAGCCATTACTTCTTACCATTAGTTAAGCCATTAGTTCTTACTTTTATATAGGTTCATTTGGTTTAGCTGTATTATGCTTTAGATTCCACATATAACTGATACTATATAATCAGTTCATAATTATATAATCAGTATATTTGAAAAGCCTCCTTACTATTTACAACAGCCAAGACATGGAAACAACCCAAGTACCCATTAACAGATGATTGGTTTAAGATTGGATATTACTCAGCATTTGAAAAGACCCTGATGCTGGGAAAGATTGAAGGCAGGAGGAGAAGGGGACAACAGAGGACCAGATAGTTGCATGGCATCACTGACCCAATGGACATGAGTTTGAGCAAACTCTGGGAGATGGTGAAGGACAGCGAAGCCTGGTGTGCTACAGTCCATGGGGTCACAAGGAGTCGGACATGACTGAGCAACTGAACAACAGCCATTAAAAAGGAATGAAATAAATACTGCTATTTATAGCAACATAGATGGATCTCGAGATTATCATACTAAGTGAACTGTCAGACAGACAAAGACAAATATTATATAGTATTAGTTATATGTAGAACCTAAAAAAAAAATACAAATGAACCAAATGAACCTGTATACAAAACAGTAATAGATTCACAGACGGAAAATAATCTTATGGCCACTAAAGGGGAAAGGGAGGGAATGAGGGATAAATTAGAAGAATGGGATTAACAGATACAAACTACTACACCTAAAATAGACAAGCAATAAGGATTTACTATATAGCCCAGGGAATTATTAATGTATTCTATATCTTGTAATAACCTATAATGGAAAATAATCTGAAAAAAAAAACTGTGCTGTACACCTGAAACTAATAAATACTGTAAATTAACTATATTTCAATTAAAAAAGAAAAAGAAGAAGCTCCTAACTGGTTACCCCTTTTTCACTCTTATCTGAAATTCATTCTTTACCCAAAAGAACAAACCTTCAAAAAACTAAGCTGGATTACATCAGCTCCCCTGCTTAAAACCTATTAAGTATGCTGCTGCTGCTGCTGCTGCTAAGTCGCATCAGTCATGTCCGACTCTGTGCGACCCCATAGACAGAAGCCCACCAGGCTCCTCTGTCCCTGGGATTCTCCAGGCAAGAATTAAGTATGCTCCCACTGAATTTAGAATAAAAGCCAGACTCCTCAACATGGCCTGCAGCCCTGGGCACGGCACAGCCCTCACCTCATCACCTCACACAGCCCTGTCTCATTGCACCACTCATCACCACTCACCAGCCTCTCCACGTTCTGGCTTTCATTCATTCACTCATTCATTCATTCATGTCCCAACTTTAGGATTGCCCTTCCTGTTGAAAATCCACTTTCTTAAGAGTCCCCTGTTCTTTTCATTCACAGCATTCGCCCAATGTGGAATTATACACTTAATGATGGTCTTTACAATTATCTTTCAGCTCCCCTAGGCTCTAGGCTTCCTGCGGATGTCACTTCCATGGTAACCACTGTAAACTCAGTATCTGCTCCAGGGCCTGGAATATGGAGCCCGTCCATAAGTGTTGGCTGCATGAAAGCCTGAGCTAAGTGAGGTGTGGAGGACTCCTGACTCGACCAGTTCCTCAAAAGTCTTGGGCTTTGGTTCCTTCTTGCCCATAATGGCCCTGCTGTTTCCTCTTTAAAGGAGAACTCTCTAGCATGAGGAAAAAGCAGCAAGGTAGGAGCTGTGACATTAGGCCATTTGCCTTGGCAAATGGTCTACTCTTGAGAGTCAACAATAAAAACATCCCTTGGTTAAAAATGTAGTGTGATCCAGGGTTTCTCCAACAATTAGGGAGCCTAAAAGTTTGCCAAATGAACCCCTAAATGTGAAAACTTTTAAAAATAACCCTTAGGTTTAGGGCTGGTAGGTTGGCACACCTCCAGGGGGCACTCTGCTCCTGGTGGGTCCATGTAGACCATCTACATATACTCCTGGCAGGTATATGTAGATTAGAGTGAGTCTGTGGAGCTGCAGGTAGTGGCCCTGCTCATTTCCTTAATGTTGCCTTTTTGGACTGTTCTTCTAGTTCTACGCTTTGGTACTGGGTTTATTCTTTGTTAAAATCCCAACATTTATCTTATCCATGTCTTTAAAAATATGATTAAATGGACCCTATAACTTCTACAGTTAATGAAATAAAAGTCAACGAGAAGCTATGAAAAGTGAAGCTACTTAATTTAAGCCAATTATTTAAAAAAATACCACCAACATCACTGATATATGAAAATTGATTCCTCATTGTTTATTTACTTTTAAAACATAAGCACATGTGAAAATATTATATAAAATCTTTTTATTGATGGTTTTTCTTGATATTTCTATCAAAATCCATTGGGTTTATGAAGAAAAATAAACATCTATTTCATTGACGGAGCAGGGATAAAAATTAATAAAGCCATGTTTTTCCTTAAATACAAAAATCCCTTAGTAATCTCAGGCATGGTTTCAAAAGGAAATTAGAAATACATTTCAAGGTCAAAATCTGAGCATGATTTCAACATGGAGAACACCTTGATAAGAACTTGATTGAGTGTAAGACTCATTCTGTATAATTGCTTCACAGGATTCTGCCAAAAGTATCTAAATGAACAATTTGGGTAACTCTGACATCAAGTCGAGTGTTGAAAGTAATTTAGATAAACATTTCCCCCAAAGAACATCTCATGGTTTTCCACTTTAGCTAAAGAGTTAATTCTTCCCTAGAATGAAGCCTTGTGGATTAGAGCAGTGGTAATTGCAAGGGAACCAGGCATCAAAGTAGGTCAGAGAATGCTCTCTGTAGGAGTACAAATGCCATCAATGCCTCTTCAACACCCACAAACCCAAGGCAAAGTCCTATTTTCTTTCTCTTCGCTCCTATTCATTTTGCACGCTAAAGACAATCCCAGCGGTCTACAATTATAAGCCTTGTGGGCTCCCGTCCTCCTCTACTTGAAGGCAAGCTCTAAGTCAGGAATCTCCCTCTACCTCTCCTGAATCCACAGTGTAGTCCTGCAAATGTTTGACTTAAAATAATGAACGTTGGTGTTTACAGTGATCTTATTCTAGCCATCCTACAACACTAGGTGGGGGAGGGGAAAAAAAGTCCCAAGAAGAAGGCTTAAGCTAAAAGGTTTAAAAATAAATTAGGATCAACAATTGCTTTGAGTCATCATTGCCATAAAATAAAAAGATTACTGCCAGATGCGTGAAATATATTGGTCACAATAACTTGGCTCTCATTGTATTTACACTTAAGGTCAAATAAGATATTCTGCTCTGCATTATTTTGTACGAAGTAGGAAGACTGGAGAAAGTATGGATTTTGTGTCATCAGAAGATTAAAACCATTTTCCAGAAATGCATCAAAATTTAAATAAATGAAAGAAACACACATTTTTAAACCTTTACTGCACTCTTCTCCCAAAATAATCAACGTATTTTCGGGCTGATGTATAAAGCATTCTGATTTTAAAGTCCTTTGTCCAAGTAGTTCAGGTCAGACCTGACTGGGAACGTTGCACCCCAGCTGACAGGAATGCTGAGCTCTCACTTGGTCATGAGCCAGTGAGACTCCATGGAAACCAGTGAGTCCCCACAGATCAAAGAGGAGGTTAGCACTCAAGAATTGCCTCTAACAACCCTGAAATAGAAACTACACTCAATACTGGGACAATTTCTCAAATGGACCATTAAATTTTATTGTAGAAGAACCCAAAAATGTCACCCCCATGAAGTCCAGAAATTTACAAAGGGAACGGTTGGCTCTTAGAGAAAACCATAATTCCTTCTTTGGAACGAGACTTCAGGGAGTTGACTAATATTTGAGGGAGCCGTAAAGAAGCAAATCATTTTACACTTTGTCTAGAAGGTGTTCTGGTGTTTAATGCTCCCAGGATAACTTTTTGTTTTGTTTTCAGAAAAGTTGCAGGAAGGGCAGCCAATGCTTTACATGCTTTCTTGGCAGGACAGAGAACAATGAGGTTCATATTCAGCCCTTGAGGAAGCACCAGGACACAAGAGTACCTAGGCACCCTGAGCCTTCTCCAATACACAGAAAAGCCCTCAAAAACCAGCTGAAAAAAAAAAATAGCATTTTGAATCAATCTTCCCTTCTATATTCCTGGAAAGAAGCCTATTTGTGTATAAATATTTTCGTCACTCTTGTCTACAAAGTCAACTTTCAAATACTTCTTTGGTGTCTATGTCTCTTTAGATACACATTTCACTAAAACCCAAGAGATCTTGCAGCCCGTTATACTCGTTGATTGAGAAATCTTTTCAAGGGACAGATAGCACTCGACAACAATGCACAAAATTTTTACTTGTTTCTGTTGGTGGATTTAATATCACCTTTAGCTCTAAAGGATGGTCAGTTCTGCTTTTCACCACTTCCTATATTTCCACACATCTGAATTTGGTTTCTCTAAATGTTCCCAAGCAGTATATGCTCCTTATACTCAAGGAAAACCACGTGGTATTAGGTCATTTCAGCAGGAAAATATTTCTGCTTGAGTGAATAAAATATATAGTTTAGACACATCTGTTGCAAATAGGAAAAACTAGATTGCTTCGAACAAGGAAAATTAATGATACTCTGGGAGACTGTCACTGGAAGTTGTGCTTCAGACTAATCTTTCCTGAGACACTCTATAATGTTAGATTGTGTGTTACAAGCAGACACCCACCCGTTCTGCCCAAATCCCATTTTAGTACCACAATAAGACACCATAATGCTGTCCCTTATAAGTTTGCTGGAAACACAAAGACTTGATTAAACACATAATAGAAACAAGCAGCCTTCTTAGTGCCAATCCCTGACTGCTACCCATAAAGCTGACATGCTGAAATTCTTTTTAAAAGTCATGTCTACAGCAAAGCAAGATTTTAAAAGTCTGATGATCCCATAGTTGGGGATGCTAGAAACTTGAAATCTTAGTAGTTAGGTGACCAAAGGTAATACAAACCCAGCATTAATATATGCTTAAACAGGCTTAATTTTCATCTTGTAAGATTTAAATGGCTGGCATTCTCAGCTCTAAATAGACTAATATATAGCAAGTCAGTTTTTAAAAGTCCATCTTTCTTATTGCTCATCAGTTTAAAAAATGTGTGTGTATCTATATACATACCTCTTTGCAGAAAAACTAAAGAACTTTATAAATGCAGTGGGTATGATGGTAACTATACCAGGTTAGAAGACAAGACTTCTTGATTCTAGTTCAGTCTCTGACATAAACTTGCTGCTCAAATTTGGTGGTGACACCAACTTTCTTCATGTCTCAGTTTTCTCATAAGCAACATGAGATATTTAGGACTAGATCTTTGAGATGTCTAAAATTAACACCCAGGTATGGCTGAGGTGAGCACAGACAGCGGTGGAGACATTAGGCTTATTGGTTGTCTGGAGGGTTGAATTCTACCCCAAGCAGAGAAGAAGGGCATTTCATGAAGAGACAAGATGACAGACCCAAGTCAGCAGCGAATGGACCGATGTAGTAGAGAGGTTATGGGATGGAGAAGTAATAAGAGATTCTGCATGAGAGAGTCAGACCAAAGATGCCCCTGAAGGGGAAAGCCAATATTCTCTTGTAGTGACTGCAGCTTATTGAGAGGAAGGCCAAGTTCACCCTTGTTCTTACATGTTTTCTCTTGGCAATATTCCAATCTGAATACATTGGCTTAGTTCAGACAACTACAACTCTTTTGGACTGCAGAAAGTGGAACATCTGGCCCTCTTAATACATTTTGTCCATGGTACACGTTCGCATTATATTCACATAACTTGCCTCTTTTACCCAGAGTGCTGCTAGGGTGGAAAGAGGACTTATTTTCCCATGGATACAACATTATAAAAGATAAATAGGGAACAAAATTGCCTACATGTAACTTGGATGCTAAATATCACAAGGAGTCTGCCCTCCTGGTTATGACCCAGTCCCACCTAGCTATCCAAGGTAGAAATGTGGAAGCCACCCTTCAATTATTGGTCTACTGTCTTCAGGCCCTGTCTCTACAGTTTATGTTTGGGTTCTAAAGCCAGAGAAATCAAGAGCAGAAAGTTATTTTCACTTAAAACTCCACAAGATATTAGAAGCATCTGTCCCAATTCTGCACAGAATATAGTATGACTCTGGCACATGCTCCAAAGAACAAAGCACCAATTGTCCCAGGGTAGGCTCTGTGCATGAGTGATTCTGGATGGCAGTATTGTCTGGATTTCGGGCACCTCCCAGTCATGGAGAGCTGAGCAACTTAGATCAGAAGATGAAGACACCACAGCTGTTCATAATAAGATTTGTGCTCCCTGTCCCTCCAAGGTGCCAAGAAATAACTTGAGGAAGTTTGTAGAAGTAGAGACAGTCTGGAATTGTATGCAGGGATAAGAGGCAGGGATGGAAAGATTATATATACACTAATCTTTCATTTGGAATAAGAGTGTAACGATTAAGTATAATAGCCTGTTTCATGGGCATTGTTGGTTGCTTACCCAGAATCTACCTTCCACTTCTTCCTTTCCAATAACTTGCTTTGTTGAGATATCTACCTCCTTGTCTCTTCTACTCACAGTCACAACCTGTATTCTCTAAATGGTTCATTTGGGAACCACATTTTCCTGAATCAAGATACCATATTATTTAACCTGTTTACTGAGCAACTGCTCAGCATACAAGAGGGAGTAAAATTAGTAAGTTGCCTTTAAGATTAAAATCTGGTGCTGGGGAGAGATAATTAATCCTCTTTCTATATGTAAATGTAAACATTTGATGTTTAAATTGGCACTCCCAAAGGATAGATGATTTGTTTAATTGTACGTCTGAATGAACTTCTGAGAAATAGTTGGAAATAATTAGAAGAGAAAGTTCTCTTGGATGTCTTTCAGGATGTTTAGAAGAATGATCATGAAGGAAGAAAAATAAAGCATTCAATATCTCACGGCAGGTCAGTTGGTCATATCAATGAACCTCTAACCATCTGTTTTTTGTATTCTAAAGTGACCTCAAGAGCATCATAATTATTTTCATAAGTGTTTAAAGTTTCTCAGATAGGAAAGCTATGTTCATAAAAATCATAAATGTTAAAAAATTAGCAATTTTATTTTGTGTCTAAGAAACACACAGTTGAGACTGACCTCAAGGTGTATGAGAGGTATAACAGCTCCCTGAGTTCCAAAGGAAGATTACCCAAGCTCTCCCCATGAGAATCTGGCTGTTGACTCTTTGCTTCTCAGGCTCACTCAACTCTACACATATGAGCAGAACCGATTTAAAAATAGAGCATGTTCCAAAAGAGTCCTGGTAAATGGTTGTTTACTTACATAAAAGAAACTGTGTTCCAGGTTCTAATGGTATAGAAGGTTCCCAACTTTGCCTGTAAAAGCTTTTTAAGCCATTTGTTGTTCAGTCTCTAAGTCATGTCTGACTCTTTGCAGCCCCACGGACTGACTGCAGCATGCCAGGCTTCTCCGTCCTTCTCTATCTCCTGGAGTTTGCTCAAACTCATGTCCATTGAATCAGTGACGCCATCCAACCATCTCATCCTCTGTCGTACCTCCTTCTCTTCCTGCCCTCAATCTTTCCCAGCATCAGGATCTTTGAAGCTATAATGATTCTCAAATGTGGGATCTAATCATAGGTTATCAGGGTTTTTACAGAAGAATAGGTCTCAGAGACCAAGAGGTAACCCTGATTGGGAAGGTGGCAACTTGAAAGGTAAAGATTTCCTTACCCTCCCCTTTGTCTCTCTTTCAACCAAGTATTACCAAAACCAGCCAGTTTTCACTTTGGGATGTACTTGGGAGGAGGACTATCACAATATACACGTTCCTTCTTTCTACAAATCATTCTTTTTTTTTTTTTTGGCATAACCACTCAACATGCAGAGTCTTAGTTCCCTGACCAGGAATCGAACCTGCGCCCCCTGCAGTGGATGCACAGAGCCTTAGCCACTGGACCACCAGGAAGTCCTTGGCCCATCCTTCTGTACTCGTCTCTCCTCTCCCTATGAGGCCCACATAGGCCATCATTCCTATAGTCTCTTCATTCTCCCCTCAGGGTACCAGGCCCCATCTTACTGTTCATTTCAAAGCATTCCGCCTCAGCTCTTGCACAAAGTAAATGAAAATGCCTGGGTCTTAGAGTTTGAAAATTCAAACTGGCATAAATTATAAATATATCAGACTTTAAAGTGTTATATAATTGTAATGTGCTTCTATTATTGCCTTGGTATGTTGATGAAGCTCTCCTGACTCAATCTTATACACGATTACTCAAGTCTGTCTGATGATAGTTTTATACTAATAGCGAATGTGTCTCTCTAAACTCTGATATCAAGATACATGGCCTCATAAAAATGTTTATGCCACATTTTCTACATTTTCTAGTTGTAAGCAGTTCTACAAACATTGGAACTTCAATTGTTTATGTGAACAGTGGGGAAGAATATTAGTATTGGCAACTGGCCACCCAAATGACCTGAACTGCTTTTCAGGTATAATACGGGTTAAACAGGCTCTGTTTGCCAGAGGACTTCCCACGCATAGCTTTATGTCTAATGAGGAAAAAATACACTCTGAAATATTTTTCAAGTGAACTTTTGGGAAAACAACCCTGGCTTAAATTGAAGATTGCCTGCATGTAACATATGTTGTGTATACACATGGTTTTACTGACTGAATCCTAACTGGTTCCCAGTTTTTCCTTGTGGAATTCCAGTTTTGAATGTTCAAATAGTCTTGAAAATGTTTGAATTTAAAAAATTTTCTTTGGAAAGTTCATTTTGCTAAGAGAGGGATCTTGCTGGATCCCAACGGAGGTGTGTGCAGAGTCAGCCTGCACCTCTACACCTTTTGGGGATTTATCTAGCATCACCTCCCAGACAGACAAGGGAGAGGAGGGCACAGGGCAGAGAATGAACACACTGAGAGGGGCATTCCACAGCTGCGGGATGTGGTTTGCAACCGTTCACCCCATCGCCTGACCCAAGAAGGAACAAGGCCGTTCCCCTGGGAAGCTTTCTTCCAAAGGATCTCACGCAGTTCAGTTTTACAACTTTAAGCCTGCAGACCAAGGAGACTTTTTTTTCCTTAAGTAAATATTTTAACAAATAACTTTTCCATATAGGCAAAATATTGCCCAAATTAGTAGCACACATTTTGTTCAGAAATAAACTTTGCAAATGCATTTAAATGTGACTTCAGGATGGAACACACACCTTGGCAGGTGAAACTTGCTTACAATGTGTTTCAAATGGTTATTTCACCAATACTTATATTTTGGAAGGAGGAGGTCCCCAAACCTCTGGTTAAAATGCTAAAGTATAGAGTTTTAAAAACTGGCTCTGAATATGGGGTGACTAAATAAAGCTAAAAGAACCATAATTAACAGAATGTTTCCTTCAGTTTTAAAGTGCCACCACATTTTTGTCTCTGAAACAGATCCCTGACTCTCCCTCAGGCTTATTTTACAGCAACATTCTCCCCACCAAACACTCCCAGTGGAAAATCTGGCCAGGAGGGGAGAAAAAGTTATAGAGAATGAAGAGGCAATGAAGAAAAATGAAAATCTGCCCAAGAGATAAAAGTTAGGCCTAGAAAATAATAGTTACGAAGAAAATTACAATATTTCCTAACTTGGAGGTACTCTAAGAAAATAAAACATAAATATATATACAGTCATGTTTTAAGACTGTTCACTGTTTAATAGACAGGTTTATTACAAGTACTGGATAGTAAGATTTTTTGGAGCTTCAAAGTTTACTTTGCGATATATTTCACATTCAGAACTACGAACCCTGGTGGCTCAGTGACCAACAATCTGTCTGCCAATGCAGGAGATGTGGGTTCCATCCCTGAGTCGGGAAGATCCCCTGGAGAAGGAGATAGCATCCCACTCCAGTATTCTTGCCTGGCAATCCCATGGACCAAGGAGCCTAGAGGGCTCTAGTCCATGGGGTTGCAAAGAGTCAGACACAACTAAGTGAGCACTGGGCATCTTTGTGCTTAAAATAAACACAGTTATAATTTTGAATCAAAAAAGTGTGTGAGCAATTGGTTACGTATCAGGCACCAGGCAATATATCACATGCATTAGACCTCGTCCTGCTTTTGAACTGCTTTAGTCCATTAGAGCAGGAATTAACAACTCTCAAGGAGGCATTTCAAGAAGGATTTTTAAGACCACAAAGCAGTGTCCAGAGGCACTATATAATTAAAATTGCTAAATGAATTGTTCGGAGGCTAACTGATATAGGAGGAGGCAGATAAAACCAGGCCGGAGTCATTTATAAAGAAAGAGGAATTTGAACTAAGTTTAAGAGGAAAGATAAGGTCCCGATCACAGTATTACTGCGACTGCCCTCCAGCTCCATTTGAGAGCCTGCCAGACTCTCACTATAGCTGGCATTGTACATGCACTTCCAACAGCTAACCTGAAGTGAGTTTATCGTCATGATTTTACAGATGATGATGGCAAAAACTTTGCCCACGGCCTCCCAGGAAGATGAGCAGTGACGCACACCCAGGTCAAACTGACCCCAGAGCCCACTATGTTCCCGTCACACCGACTACAAGGAGTGGAGACAATTTTGGGTGGCAGAAAATACACTTTTCTAGAACAGTTGACTTAAAGACAGAATGAAAAAATAGGTCAGAGTTTTGGGAGCAAGCAGCAACGCATCATTGTGAATTTCAGACTAGACACCTGACATAATTAATCCAGCCCTGGGAGTGGACCAGGCTGGAGGAGAGACTGAACTGGAGGTTCATAAATTTGGAATAAACAGAGAGAAAGAGAATCTGGCTCCTCTGCCCAGAGGTGGTACCATGGAGGCACATGGCATGGCTAGGCTGGGCAGTATCTCGAACTCCAGAGCAGCAGAGAAGACAGTGGACTTGAAATTGAACTTGGATATTTATAATTCATCCCACATCTAAAACCATTGGTTGTATGACTTTGGTTGATGACTAAAATTTCTGAGAACTTCAGTCTCCTAACCTGTAAAGATCTATTCATGATGATAACTGAACAAAACTAAAAGAATAAAATAAAAAAAATGTAGCGTGTAGCATGTGGGAAGTAATCAGATGTTCATTTTTTTCCCCTCTATGAAGGGTGTGGAAATGGAAAAGAAGGGATGAGACAGGTAGGGAAGTAAGTTTACTGAGATCTGGTGACAACTTAGATATGGGACGGTGGGGAGGAAGGGAGAGAGATGTCAGGTGTGTACTTGAAATGATAAGCCTGCACAAAGATATCTTCATTTTCCTCAACTAGGAGTTAAAAGGTAGTTTTAGGAATAAGTGACCTTAGAGGTGACTGGGAGATCTCTAATTGAAAACAATCTGAAATGAGTTAGAAATGAAACAGAGGGCTTAGAGAGAGAAGGGGAACGGAAGAAAAATGATTTGGTGATCATTTGTCGAAGAGCCTGGTTGCTATAATGTTCCATTTATGAGGACTTGTGAAATTGCTAAACTCTGTTTTTCTTTGAATGACTATGCTTTAGAAATCAAAGGAATATATATGAAGTTACAACATTTTAAGAAACCCAATCCCACACTTTTTAAGACAGAGAATATTAAAAGAAAATACTCTACTTAATACAGGACTTAAGATCAATTGCAACAGCAGGCTTTCGATTGAAAGCACAAAGACTGCTTTAATATCTGACTCAAAAGTCTTTATCACAAATGTAATCTTTCTCCAGAATAGGGCTTTCCGCATATCACAGGAAAGGCACAAAACACAATAAAATGCAGACTTCTAAAAGTATGCATACCTTGGAAAATACAGCTGAAACAGAGATGGTTGGGATCTGGAATGGGACAGGAAGCCAGGGGCCAAGACAGGCGGAGGAGATGTCGGCTTTACTCAGTCGACATGAATATAGGCCTTGATCACCCAAAGCTATGGTGGATCATTCTGCCGTACAGATTCCTAAGCGAGGTGACTCTGGCCTGGTGCTTCTACAAGTTTCTTAGATATTAACAACTGTCTGCTCCAGACACTGGGTTCATTATCTACAGCTGCTGAAAACAGATCTGGCATCACTGAATGAATCTGGTTCTTTTGACATTTTATGTGACGGCCTTTCTGTGCCTATTAGATGGCCCCTTGCCTATCCAAGGATCATCCTCAGTGGCAGATGCTAAACACATGAGACTTTCAATAATCCTCTATGATCCCACACTCCATGGGGACAGGCTATACTATCTGGTTTCTAAAACACAACAATTATCTTGCACCTAGCTTCATAGTAAGCGAATAACTTGTTAACCTCTGTATATCTATACTTATAGCTTTGAAACACACAAAGAAAAAACTGATAGAACTAAAAGAAAATGTCAACAATCCACTCATACAATTAAGCTCCAAAACAGCTCCCTCAGACAATGGCAGGTCAAATAGAGAAAAAGTTCAGTAAGGATTTTGATGATTTGAATAACAATTAAATCATTCTGATTTAATTGGTATCTTTGTATCCAACAGAAAATAAGCATTATTTTCAAAGACATGGGACATTCACATGAGAAGTACATCTCTTCGGATCACATTTCTAAGATTTTTGGTACTCTAAATTTCTCTTATTATGCTTTAATCACATACTGCTTCATAGAAAGGTTACTCTTTTAAGTGTTTACCTTCTCTGACTCACTTTGCAATGTTTCCAAGGATAGAAGCCTTGTCTTCTTGCCTTTGTATCCCTCTCAATACTTAGCACTCTACCCAAAGTATGCATTCATTTATAAAATGATCATCCTAAAACAGATCACTTTTAATGATGTATCAATAACAACCTATGCTCAATAACTTTATGCTACTTCTCTTCCAATAAGGAGTCCATCAGAATCTATCAAATGTTATTAAGTTGGAAGTAGCTTAAAACAGCAAAAGATTTAAAGAAACTTTCTTCCACATTAGAATTTCAGAATACTGAATGTCATCTTCTGCTGATCCCTGAGCCAATGGCTTATACTTGTATCTGACTCTTTGAGACCCTTTGGACTGTAGCCCAGCTCTTTGGTCCATGGGATTTTTCAGGCAAGAATACTGGATTGTGTTTCCATTTCTTCCTCCAGGAGATCTTTCCAATTCAGGGATCAAAACTGAGTCTCTTGTGTCTCCTGCATTGCAGGCAGATTCTCTATCACTGAGCCATCGGGGAAGCCCAGTGGCTTAGCTAAATGCTTCAAGATGCTTCACAAGTTGTGTGCATGGAACATACAGGTTAGTCTGAGGGGAGAGAAGAAGAGGAGGGAACCCCTTATGAGCAAACTCAAGGACTGCCCCCATTATTGGTTATCCAGGCGGAGCTCTTGGAGTAATTGTATAGAGTTTTGTGCTCCACATATCCTCCTTGGCTCCTCCTACGGGGACAGGTTGCAGTTATGGCTTGAATTCATCTGCATTTCTTCCTATAACCCTATAACCCATTTGTGGGTTTGTTAGTCACTTCCTCTTTCCAAACTAAATTGGCATTCAGTATCAGGAGCCTGGCAGGCTACAGTCCATAGGGTCGCACAGAGTCAGACACCACTGAAGCAACTTAGCACTCAGCACACATGCATGCACAAGCTACCTTCCACAGAACAACACAGTAATAGGTCAAAAAACTAGCAGGTGGGGCAGGGGGCTTTGAGGAGGGAGGAGGTATTCTGTTTCAGTAAGTTTGGGAACCTTGTCTGTAACACCTCTTCGTTGAAGATGCACCAAAACCTTGCTTAAATCCCAAACCTACTTGACCATGAAGTCCTCCTCCCCATCCCTGTTTGTGACAGAAACCTATTACCATAGTTTCACATAGTATCCTGAGAATCCTCTTATGCTCAATGCCAAGAATGAGAACTAGTTCCTCATTCCAAAAGTCATTCCTTCATAAGAAAACAAATACTTTTTTTTTTTTAACTTACATAATTTTTCTCTAAAAAATGGTTGGGGATTTCCCTTTATACTTTTCACAGCTAAAATGAAAGGTCTACAATGAGGAAGTCTTCTTCCTTCACCCCTCCTCCCCACAAAAAGGTGTCTAATCTCCATACCAGCTTAACATATGCAGACTTCTAGAAGATATTTTAAATTAAAAACAAATTTTTAGTTGTAGCAATTGCATATAAAATTTACCATTGTAACCATTTTTAAGCATACAGTTCAGCCGTGTTAAGTACATTTACACTGTTATGCAACCCATCCCTGGACCCCTTCAAAGGAGATATTTTTTAATAGAGGAAGAGGTGCCCAAAGTCAGAGAGTCTTTTTCTGTCTTTCTGAATGTGTAATCTTGTGCCATATGGGCTACATGTGTTATATTTTTGTAACCACTACATTGGTTATTATAACACTTTTAATTTTTGATTCTACATTTAAAAATTATTTTCATGACACCTCCATGTTAAGAGATAATCAAGGTAGTTTGCAATGGAAGAAACTTAAGGAAGGCATCTCAATGACTTTTTAAAGATCCCACTGCATTTAAGTGTTGTCCTCAAACTGTGCCAAGAATTGTACCGGATGGGTATATTATTAGCAATGACTTGCTCAATATAATGAGTTATTTGTTCTTAATGTCAATCATTTATGCTGCAGTCCCGATAATGCTTCTATTAGCTGCCTTCCAACAAATCTATCAGCCCTAAGTAAAACACTTCCAGGGATCTGAAACCACTGGTAAAGTCACTTACAGGGCTGTGAAAATCCCCAGATAGAGATGGAAGAAACTAGAGTGATGTTTACACCCTCCAGACAAGAACGTGACCACATAGTTGGGTTCAGAAAATGCTAGCAAGAGCTGTCAAGATCCAGATGTCCTGAGCACCTCAGTGCCTGGAGTGTGCCTTGGAACGTTTAATTGGCATCTCTCAGCTCCTCGAGCAGCTCTCTGCTGTGTGCTCCTACCTCCATCCCTGATACCCTTTCATCAAGAATAGGGCAGGTGAAACCCTGGACAAGAAGGCACCAATAATAAAATGTATGGGCAAGTCTATTCAGGGGAAAAAATATGCTTATATGAGTATCAGTACACACATATTTTCTTGGTGCTATTTCAAAGATAATGTAGTCTTTGTTAAAATTTATTTTATTGATGTATAGTTGATTTACAATGTTGTGTTGATTTCTGCTGTATAGCAAAGTGATTCAGTTATGCATATATACACATGCTTTTTCATATTCTTTTCTGTTATGGTTTATCACAGGATATTAAATACAGCTTCCTGTGCTAAACAGTAGGGCTTTGCTGTTTATCCTTTCTGTATACAATAGCTGGCATCAAAGACATAGTTTTGAAGCAGAATAACAGACACACACACGTACACATATACATGTCATACCAAGGGGAAAAACAGGGTCAAAAACTGCAAAATAGGCCTATATTCCTCTGATATTTTAAAAATTCCTGTAAATCAGGATTACCTAACCAAATACTACTAACTCAGATCAGTTGATTCCTTCTGTTTACACCTCCAGACTATGTTTTCAACAGCTGGAGACAGCAGAGCTTCTCTCTAGATTTCTCTCACTTTCCTAGCTTAATCTGATCAGTTGGTACCCAGCGGCATCCTCTGTCTTGCTACCTGGAGAGAATAGCTCATATCTATAGTTGATGGGTAACAGACTGGCAGATTATTATTATAGTGATATACTATATATATTTTTGTTCATATGCCCAGATACTTGATAATCTAAGAACCAGAGGTTTTGCAGTTTGCTTACATACCTCAAACAATTTCAAAACACTTCAGAGATATAACATGACTTTTTTGGGGGAGGGCATTATCAAGTTTAACATATATATATATTTACATTTAAAATAAATGATTGTTTTACAAATACAGGGGTACTTTTTCCTTTTGGAGGGCTAGGAAAAGGTGCGTGTGGAGTGGCCTGGACCAGCATGAGACCAGCATGGGGTAAGAGGAATCTAGAGGGACACCAAGGTGGAGGAGGCCATCAGAATACCTTTTCTGTTGTTGTTTTAAGAAATTCTAGAAAAGTGAAAATGTTCCTTCTAACCCAAATATTTTTGTGAAAGAGTTAAACCATGCTGGGTTGGATGAATCACAAGTTAAAATAAAGGTTGTTGGGAGAAATATCACAACCTCTGATATGCAGATGATGCCACTCTAACAGCAGAAAGTGAAGGGGAACTAAAGAGCCTCTTGATGAGGGTGATAGAGGAAAGTGAAAACCTGGCTTGAAACTCAGCATTCAAAAAACTAAGACCATGGCATCCGGTTCCACCACTTCATGGCAAATAGATGGGGAAGAAGTGGAAACAGTGACAGGTTTTATTTTCTTGGCCTCCAAAACCACTGCAGATGGAAACTGCAGCCATGAAATTAAAAGATATTGGCTTCTTGGAAGAAAAACTATGGCAAACCTAGACAGTGTATCAAAAAGCAGAGACATTACTTTGTTGACAAAGGTCTGTATAGCCAAAGCTATGGTTTTTCCAGCAGTCATGTACAGATGTGAAAGTTGGACCATAGAGAAGGCTGACTGCCAAAGAATGGATGCTTTCACACTGTATTGCTGGAGAAGACTCTTGAGAGCCCCTTGGACTGCAAGGAGATCAAACCAGTCAACCCTAAAGGAAATCAATCTTGAATATTCATTGGAAGGACTGATGCTGAAGCTCCAATACTTTGGCCACCTGATTCGAAGAGCCAACTCATTGGAAAAGACCCTGATGCTGGGAAAGATTGAGGGCAAGAGGAGAAAGGGACAACAGAGGATGAGATTGTTAGATGGCATCACTGACTCAATGGACATGAATCTGAGCAAACTCCAGGAGATTGTGAAGGACAGGGAAGCATGGTGTGCTGTAGCCCATGGGGTCACAAAGAGTCAGACATGACTTAGCTATTGAACAACAACAAAACTGAGTCTGGAGATGGAGGCTGACCAATGCAGGGTCACCCATCTCTCTGGGCATTGAGGATGGGCCCTTCCAGTATCTGATCACCACAGTTGTTGCCTCAAACCAAAGATCTGGAGCCCTAGTCCTCAAGAGGGGGAAACATGACTTTTCTAAAGAAGGAAATTAGCTCATCCAATCTTTCAGCAAATATTTGGGCTTCCCTGATGTCTGGCTTTTTCTAGAGTCTATAGCAACAAGCAAAACATGCAAAGACCTGGCTCTCAGGGAGCTTTTGTCTGACTGGGTACCAATTCTGCAAAAGAAGTTCATCAGACATTCAACACACTTACTTTAAATCAAAGTGACTTTTAGAAGATAATCTCACATGGTCACTGCAGTTGAAGACTGACAAAGATCTTAATATTTTCTCCAACATTAGATCATGTCTTCAGAAACAAAACCAGATCAGTCACGGTAACTGAGAATGAAACGTACTCAGTAATACAGATCTGTAATCATGGAAGATCCAAGAACTTAAGTTCTAGACACCCCCTGCAGAGAGGAGGCAGGGTCATCACATGTTCTCATGGAACACACATTTTGCAGGCAAAAAAAAAAAAGCTTGTCCAGAATGGGACTAAAGAATCCTGAGCTAGTTTCTCTTTCCCTTCCCTTATTTTCTATATCATATTACAAAGCAAACAGAAAATCAGTGGATCTCTTAGAGGAGAAAATATTTATTTTATTCTAGGCAAACATCATGAAAAACCACAGCTACCTAACCTCACAAGATGTCATTTCTTTCTTTGGAGACAGAACCATGTATCTCTCTCTGATTAGCATACAAGTCTATGATAAGCTCATTTACAGAGAAGGTAATCATTTCTGTGAAAGAAATGATTATTTCTCTTCAAAAAAAAGAAAAAAAAAGTAGTCAAAAACTGAACTGGTCACACATATAGAGTGTGCCTGACTGCGACCTCGGTAGGCACATGTCATGACTTTCTTGGGTTCTGGGGCACTCTGGCCTTTTCCTCCATAAAAGAGAGTATTAAAAATTACATTTTATGACTCCATTGGTATAAAGAAAAATTTAATCCAGGCTGGGTTTGTTATTATATATTCCAGCCTTCCTTGGTAGCGTAGATGGTAAAAAATTCACCAGCAATGTAGGAGACCAGGGTTCTATCGTTGAGTTGGGAAGATCCCCTGGAGAAGGGAATGGCAACCCAATCCAGTATTCTTGTCTGGGAAATCCAATGGACAAAGGAGCCTGGCAGGCTATTTTATTCATCTGGGGGGAAAGAATTAAAATTAAAACATTTTCATGGGCCACTGAAAGTATCATGGCTCCAGGCATCATATCTGTGTGTAATAGATAAGTCAACTCTGTACCTCAGACTCTTGATTTTTAAACTACTCAGAATTAAATGTACTAATCATACATTAAACAAAAAAACTCCTTTCTTGCCAGGAATGAAGACTTTCTTGCCAAGAATGAAGATCTGTGGTAAGAAAACCATTGTTTTACCAGCTAACAAAACACCAATGAACTCTAAACTACAACACACACAAGGACATCTTTATTCCATTAAAATATCATTTGTCTTTGTAATAATTTGAGTACCTCAAGAAGCATAATGCAATATATTAAATATTCATGATTCCAATAAAGCATGATCATTTTGCTGGCTAAAGGCAAACTCTAACCTGCTGCTGCGCTTACGCTTTAATTTTATTTTTATTTTACTGTTTGGTTAAAAAAAAAAGGCCTGGTGTAAAATCGAAAGTATAAAAGAAAAAAATAATCCAGAGTAAAAATGATAATGCTATGCTTATCAGGACTGGGTGTCTTTACATATTTCTTTCATTCTAGTAATTATTTAATATGGAAGTGAATAGTGTCAATTCAACATTTCAAGTCTTGAAAATAGCTTATTATGTGGTCTGACTGTGATAAATTAAAGGACTTAGAAAAGTCCTTTCCCTTCCCTTTTACCATTCAGTGTGGTTTTCAAGTACGCCACCACAAAATTAGACTGAGATTTTAAATCTTAAAGAAAAGGGAGAAACTTAAAAAGAACTGGAAGCACTGTTCTGTCCAATGAGAAGCATTTAAAATGGTACCTAAAGAGTGACTCATTAACAGCAGAGAGCCAATGGGAAGACATGACTCCAGTTTGGGTCACACTATGGCTTACTTTTCCTGACTCCATCTTATTCTTCACCTATGTACTTTGAAATATGAATTTTCTTTTGTATCTCATCCTTTGGTGATAGTTGTTATTCCATCTTACAAAACAGTTTAAAAAAAAAAAAAACAAGAAAAATTTTGCTCAGAGAGGGTACTTATACAAAAATACCTAACAAACTCATGAATTTATTAATCTTTTAGTGCATTTCATACTCAAGTGGCAAAAAAATGAAAACAGCTCACTTTTACGGTTGAAGCCTTTCCAATGTCTTCATCCACTAACTCTTCACATCTGTCTCCACCTGGAGGAGAAATGCAAAGATAAATTGCTTTTTACTTAAATGTTACTTTTCCAGAATGATTTCAGTGGAATATGGAAGAAACATCTGGGTCAATTTTAAGTGGCAGAAAGGAAGACTGGATTTAAAAAAGAACACATAATTTTCCTAAGAAAATGCCACATCTATGGGCTTCCCAGTTGGTGCAGTGGTTTAAAAAAAAAATCCTCCTGCCAATGCAGGAGACGCAGGACATGTGGGTTGGATCCTGGGTTGGGAAGATCCCAGGGGAGGAAATCGCAATCCATTTAAGTCTTCTTGCCTGGGAAATCCCATGGATTGACAGAGGAGCCTAGTGGGCTACAGGCCATGGGATTGCAAAGAGCTCGATCTGACTGGGCACAGCACAGCATGCTACTGGTCTATAATGGACCGATAGCAATAATCAACTATTTAGTTTTAAAAAAAGCCAGAGGGTGTGGTGTTAGAAAGGCACTGATGTCCAGTCCTTGATTTTTCCTTTCCCTTGAAATACTCAGAAAATTTTTAAAAAGACCAGAATTTTCAATAGCAATAAAAACTAAATTCATTGACTTGCCAGAAGTAAGAAGCATTTCCCATACCAGGAAGAGAGATGAAATTCCAAGAAGCAGAAGGAGAATGGATGATTTCACTGTCTCAACTCAGTAAGATAGTATTCTCAGCCTCAATAAGATCACTTATTTCTGAAACCCAAGTCCTCCACAGGATGGGAACCACCTCCTAAGGACCATGGTCACTCTATCCCTGAGTTCCTCTCTATGGCTGTAACCAATCATTCTTCTGTTTCCATCTTTGCAAAGTACCTGGGTAGGAAGGGAGAAGTTCATGGGGTGATGCTTAAATGGGATAAAATTAGGGATTGCTTTTCTTTCTTTTGGTCATTATTTTTGAAAAGAAAGAACCACAGATAAACAAAATGTGCCTATAAGTGGATCAGGTAGGTATCATCATGAACAAAAGCTACCTGAAAATATTTCCAGTTGACTGAGGGATGGTATGTGAACCGTGAACTTCCAGATGTTCAAGATGGATTTAGAAAAGGCAGAGGAACCAGAAATCAAACTGCCAACATCCACTGGATCATTGAAAAGGCAGAGAGTTTCAGAAAAACAACTACTTCTGTTTTATTGACTATGCCAAAGCCTTTGACTGTGTGGATTACAGCAAACTGTGGAAAATTCTTCAATAGATGGGAATACCAGACCACTTGACCTGCCTCCTGAGAAATCTTTATGTAGGTCAAGAAACAACAGTTAGAACTGGACATGGAACAACAGACTGGTTCCAAATAGGGAAAGGAGTATGTCAAGGCTGCATATTGTCACCCTGCTTATTTAACTTCTATGCAGAGTACATCATGAGAAATGCTGGACTGGATGAAGCACAAGCAAGAATCACGACTGCTGGGAGAAATATCAATAACCTCAGATATGCAGATGACATCACCTTTATGGCAGAAAGTGAAGAAGAACTAAAGAGCCTCTTGATGAAAGTAAAAGAGGAAAGTGAAAAAATTGACTTAAAACTCAACATTCAGAAAACTAAGATCACGGCATCTGGTCCCATTACTTCATGGCAAATAGATGGGGAAACAATGGAAACAGTGAGAGACTTTATTTTGGGGGGCTCCAAAATCACTGCAGATGGTGACTGCAGCCATGAAATTAAAAGACATTTGCTCCTTGGAAGGAAAGTTATGACCAACCTAGATAGCATATTAAAAAGCAGAGGCATGACTCTGCCAACAAAGTTCCGTCTAGTCAAAACTATGGTTTTTCCAGTAGTCATGTATGGATGTGAGAGTTGGACTATAAAGAAAGCTGAGTGCCAAACAATTTATGCTCTTGAACTGTGGTGTTGGAGAAGACTCTTGAGAGTCCCTTGGACAGCAAGGAGATCCAACCAGTCCATCCTAAAGGAGATCGGTCCTGAATATTCATTGGAAGGACTGATGCTGAAACTGAAACTCCAATACTTTGGTCACCTAATGTGAAGAACTGACTCACTAGAAAATATCCTGGTGCTGGGAAAGATTGAAGGTGGGAGGAGAAGGGGATGACAGAGGATGAGATCGTTGGATGGCATCATTGGCTCAATGGACATGAGTTTGAGTAAGCTCTGGAGTTGGTGATGGACAGGGAAGCCTACGGTGTTGCAGTCTATGGGGTTGCAAAGAGTCAGACACGACTGAGGGACTGAGCTGAACTGAACTGAGGAATGAATCCAAGCAAAAGAGTGAAAAAGGAAGTAGTCATGTAGCAGCACTGGTGATAAGCATTAAGAGCAGTAAATAGGGAATAAAGTGTGCTAATGGGCTTCCCTGGTGGCTCAGAGGTTAAAGCGTCTGCCTCCAAAGCGGGAGACAGACGGGTTCGATCCCTGGGTTGGGAAGCACCCCTGGAGAAGGAAATGGCAATCCACTCCAGTCTGGAGAAGGAAATGGCAATCCACTCCAGTATTCTTGCCTGGAGAATCCCATGGGCGGAGAAGCCTAGTAGGTTATAGTCCACGGGGTCGCAAAGAGTCGGACATGACTGAGCGACTTCACCTTACTTTTAATTACTCTAAAAACAGTCCAGAGTACAAGCTTCAAATTGTTGAAAAAATGTCTAATAAAGACATTACTATAATAATTAAGCTCATCAAAGTCTGAAATTCTAGGTCAGTCAATTTTTCAATTAAAAAAATTTTTTTTTGCATCATGGCATGTGGGATCTTAGTTCCCCAACCAGGGATTGAACCCACTCCTTCTGCATTAGAAGGCGGATTCTTAACCATGGTAACATCAGGGAAGTCCCTGAAATCCTGGATCATATTACGAAAAATGGGGAAATGAGTGGGGATAAATGGTAAAAGTGAGTTAATTTCATTTAATATGAAGAATAAGAAATGGAATTTTATTTGTGACACTAGTAACTTTATTTTTTTCCTATATTGGAGAGAACAAAGAAACAAACTACATATTCAATCTTAAATTCAAAAATTGCAATAAATGTAGTATAGGAAAGGCAGAAGAAAATGCAGGAATTTGTGATTTTGATATTTAAAAAACAGTCACTGGTTCAATATAGAATGAAATACCTCATAGACAGATTTCAGGCAAATCTAGTCTTAAAATCCAACGTGAAACTTTAATTATTAGAAGAATATATCACAGACATGGAACAGATGATAAACTTAAGAATGCCATATAAAAGGATCCTTGTGAATAAATTTGAACATTTCTGTGGAAACAGCTTTATAAGGTGCTATTTAATTATTAAAAACTGAACTAAAAACATAAAAGCTGAAAGCTAAGAAATATAGTTTACTTCAAGGATTAGACAATTCCCAGGCTATATAAAGAAGTTTCAGGATATACGACAAATGAGACTCCAGGTTGTTTGGTGAAGCTTATCAGATAACCTAACCTGATAAAACACAAAAAAGGAAAAAAGCAAGAGGCTTGTTTGACTTAGATAAATAAGATGGAAGAATAGTCTATTTCTAGTATATTAAAATAATAACAACACTATAAACTGGATTTATTCTATAAATATTACATAAATAAATCTCTTATGCTCTATCAATAGGTCAAATCAACACATACTCCTAGTTTCAAAGATGACAAAACAGCAATTATACCTGATAATCTCTCAGTAATCTAGAAACAGATCACCTACTGTGATTTTTAAAAAGATCTAAAACCAACAGACAACATTTGCTATAAAGTCAGGAATAAAATAAAAAGATGTTCACAAAGCATTAGTGAAAGGAAATGAAATGACCAAATACCACCATCAGCAGATGAAAGGCTGATAACAAGAAAAACATCTTTTAAAAATGCCCTGTTGGATATAATAAAGATGGCATCAGTTGATTTGAAATACATAAAAAGCAATGTTTTCTGTCCAGTGATAGCAATGGCCAGTCACAAACAAATGAAAACAGAGATAATTTAAAAACAGATCATATTCAAAAAAATTATGCTTAAAGAACCTATATAGCAAATGTCTAAGGAAATCTTCAGGACAATGGTTTCCTCATGAGAAAAGTTGAGTAGTATAAATGTACTTTTTTGGAAAAAGAATAAAAGGCATGAAATTCAACATGAGGTAAACTAATGAGTTTCTATCTTTGGTCTGTAGAAAGTGAAGTACCATTATGGAATATGAGAATGGCAAGAGGCTTTAACAATCAGTGAGGCTTATTTATAGTTGAATACTTAAAGATCTCAGAGTCTGTTCTATAAATTCACAATAGAACTTTTAGAAAAAAGAAACACATTAAGAATATTTGATTATCCGGCCTTAAATGCAAAATGCACTGATAGATTGTACCCATGGCATTAAATACAAATAGAATTTCATATAAAGACATCTCAACACTTTACTAGGCTTTTAAAAGTTGGAGAAATGTTATAAATAGCCATTGATGTTCTATTTCTGAAAAGAAAATCCTAATTGCATTTCACTGTGATAAAACAGGCCATATTTTATTGCTTTTGGCCAAAGAACAACGTGAAACTTGGTTTATAGTCAGGAGTACATGCAAGGTGATGTTTAAAATAAGTTCTATATGCAAGCCACAACTAATGTGAGTTTGAGACTAAAAATAAAAAAAATGTCAGGGTTGGTTTCATAAAAAGGAGACAGAAGTCCAATATGTCACCATATCATTTTAGTTATAGTGTCTAAAACAAGCTTACCTTTCATTTTAGACAACAGGTGAGGAGAGAAACTGAAAGCCAGGTGTTTCTGACAAAAACTATGGGATCAGTTCTAGTTATTTTAGAATGAATGTTAATGAAAATTATCCACAAAAGGGACCACACTTACTCTTTATATTAGGACAAAGTTAAAGGCCTGTTAGCTTCAGAGGAGAATATTGAGGTAACAGGTAAAAGCAGATTTAATGGCTTAAGTTAGGCATGGTTTAAACAAGAAATGATTTAAAGTCATGTCCAATAAAAACACTTCTCCTTATGATAATGACTGTGCAAATATCCAAAGCATAGACATTTTCCCTAAAATGTCAACTGTTTGGTCCGTGAAATTTTCCAGGCAAGAGTACTGGAGTGGGTTGCCATTTCCTTCTCCAGGGGATCTTCCCAACCCAGGGATTGAACCCAGGTCTCCCACATTGCAGGCAGACGCTTTACCATCTGAGCCACCAGGGAAGCCCATTTGAAATACAGAAGCCCCAAAGATCTGCTCATAAGTGAAAGTTGCTTGTCACGTCTGACTGTTTGCAACCACATGGACTATACAGTCCATGGAATTCTCTAGGCCTGAATGCTGGAATGGGTAGGTGTTCCCTTCTCCAAGGAATCTTCCCAACCCAGAGATAAAACCCAGGTCTCCTACATTGCAGATGGATTCTTTACCAGCTGAGCTACCAGGGAAGCCCCTGCTCATAAGCATGAAATCTTTATTTCTTGAGTTAAACATACAAACTTCACAGAAACAGAGGGTGAAAATCCACTTATGAGGCTCCCAGAAATCATAAAACTTTAGGCCAGTGCAACTAACACACTTAAAAGTAATCAGGCCAAAAAAGGACAACTTTCCTGCCCTAAATATCTAGAAAGTATTGCTTAGATAAGAAACACAGACAAAACTGATAAAGTTGATAAAACCAAAGGGAGTAGTTTTAAGGGAATACAATTGATCTTGTAAATCCAAAAAGAATCTCTGTATTCAGACCGGAGTCCAGCCTCTGCCCCACACCTGCCATCATGGGGGGGCCATTTCACATCCATACATTCTGATTTCAAAAGGCAGGTAACCTGGGACTCAGGTCCACCACAACATAAAAACCACTTTCTCCCTTCCACTTGCCCTTCTTTCAGTTCAGTTCAGTCGCTCGTCGTGTCCGACTCTTTGCGACCCCATGAATCGCAGCACGCCAGGCCTCCCTGTTCATCACCATCTCTCGGAGTTCACTCAGACTCACATCCATTGAGTCAGTGATGCCATCCAGCCATCTCATCCTCGGTCGTCCCCTTCTTCTCCTGCCCCCAATCCCTCCCAGCATCAGAGTCTTTTCCAATGAGTCAACTCTTCTCATGAGGTGGCCAAAGTACTGGAGTTTCAGCTTTAGCATCATTCCTTCCAAAGAAATCCCAGGGTTGATCTCCTTCAGAATGGACTGGTTGGATCTCCTTGCAGTCCAAGGGACTCTCAAGAGTCTTCTCCAACAC